>JAHWFP010096276.1:16654-57053 GCA_023313725.1 Lithobius niger
TTTGATTTTACCACTCTTCTTTACGGGCATAAAGCCCAAACTCTAACTTAGTTGAATTTTAGGAGAAAGGTACTGAACCATGTGCCTGTAGCGGCGGACGCTACGACGGCTGAGGTGCTTGTAGCGCCACCGACATCCTTGGTTGACGAGTACTTCTTTGCATCAGGTTACGTGATTATTTCGACTTTACGACAATAAGCACAGCATGGGCTACAGTCCCGGCATGGGGGATGGAACGTCGGTGTCCTATTCTAGGCCTAACCTTAATGCTTCCGGTAATACACTGCCACCAACGGTGGATTAATTTAATTGCTTAAACGAAGTATAAAGCTAAAATGGGCTACATAATAATTTACACTAGAAACAATTAATCTTACTAGGGAACGAACCTGAGGTTTAAAAACTCTTGGTTTTTATTTTAAAACAACGAGATAAAAAATAACACTTTTACATTTAGTTCACTAGTTCAGCTTTTGACAAGTTTGGCAAACACAAATAAATCAAGAATTTACATTAGAAAACACTACCATTTTGCCCGGCATGGCAATCCCGGACGTGACATCTCTACACCCGACCGGCGTGACCCTTCTAGCTTGAGAGATCTGTGAGCTGTGCTGACTGAGCTGTAGAGGGAGGGCAACTGGGGCTTTTTATGCTGGAGCAGCGGGTTTTCTGGACCAAGGCGCGGACGCCGAGGAGAGCTACGGGGGTCTGATTGGTGGAGGGCCTGGAGAACAATGGAAAGTGGGAGGAGAAGTCGGTATGGCAAAGGGTTTTGGTGCAGAGCCGTTTGAAGGAGTAGGGACATGTAAGATGGAAAAGACAGGCCTGTGTTGAGTTTTACTCAATTGAACATTGGGAAATAGGCCTTTACTTTGTATTATTGGCTACGGATTGAATATTTACATGTTTGCAACGTGAATAGGCTCTTGTTAAAGCTTAATACATGGCTTTGGGTAATGCAGAGAGCATTAATATTAAATTATATAGCTTTAACTGGAAACAGCAGTGTTAGACACCACAACTAGTTTTGGCGGGGGGGGGGGGGGGGGGGGAGGATTCGAAGTTTTTAAGCACAGTTTGACTTTCGGATTGCATGGAAATAGATCTTTTATAAATATCTTTTGGTTTTTAATAGCAGAGCAAGCTAGTAGCCACATTTGGATGGGTCAGTCAGGTTTTGCAGAGATTTAAAACAAAACACATATACACAAAAATTTGTGTCCGGTGATTGCCGATGTCTGTATATTTTGGACTACTGGTAGCGTTTTAGGGGCAAAAGATTATTATTAAGAATGCATAAAAAGAATCAATATATTAGCTTAGAAAATGCTATAACGCACTTAAGTTTGAGTAAAATAAATAACATCAAAGTTAAAGGACAGTCGACGATCGCTGTGGAAATTTTTCATAAAGGTTGCAGCTGTTCAACATAATACAAAAATATCACACATACAAAGTTATCTGTACAATTAAATGGAGGTTAAGTACCTTCCCAGAGGAAGCTCCTCCTCTAAAACACTAAACTAATGTTTTCGGCTTTATGCCTAAGTGAAAATAAAAAGTAAATACAAATTTTTACAAGTGGCGAAAATGGCGTCTCGTGCGCTACGGTGATTTTACGGCTTCAGTTTCGTGCGTTTTTCTAAATGCTGTAGAATGACTTCTAGATGGAATTTTCGTGTTCTGTTTGCGGGGGGAAACAGATAAAGTTCGTGGCTATTAAGAGCCGTTTAGATGAGACGGATTGGTCCATTTTCTTGGGAGATACAGGCGTTTGAAATTTGGGGTTTTTTCCCCGGCCGAGGCATTTGGGCGCTCAAAGAAAAAAAAATTTCTTCGTTTGGCAAAACGAAGGTTTTTCGGAGGTCCACGTTTACATGCCCATGTACTGACAACCATTTTTGAAGTGTGATATTTTTTATTGTGTTTGATCAATCGCAACTACTATGAAAAATTTCCACTTAGATCATACATTGTCCGTTAACTTTAAGATTCAAACCTCCAAATTAACTTTATTCGTTTTAGCATACAACCGAGCTAGACTATTTACTCATTTATTTAGCCTTTTTATAATAATCTTTTGCCCCCAGAAACGCTGCCATTAGTCCAAGTAATTAGACATCGGCATTCTACCGGACATGAATATAGCCTATATATGTTTTAGTTCTCCTCTCAGCCCGACTGGACCCAACCAAATGCTACTGCTAGCTTGAACTACTATTAAAACCAAAAGAATTCTTAAAAAGATCTGTCCCAAGCAATTCCGTAAGTCAAACTGTGCAAAAACTTTAAATCCCCCATTTTTGCCCCCCTCTGTAAACGCGGTCTCGTATCAGACGCTCGTGGTGAGGACACCTGAGGGCAGAATTCTTCCACACCAGAAGAAAATCGTCCATATGGCGATTACACATTAAAAATGTAAATATTGTACATTCCTTTGGGCATAAAGCCAAAACACTTTTCCAGCTTAGTTGTGTTTTAGATGTTGACAACACACGATATTTTTTATTTTTAACAGGTGACGACTTCGTTTATTTATGAAAAATGTCCGATGTTCAAACCACTGTAAAAACTAACCTAAACTGTGATATAGCCCTTTAAAACTAGCTGGAACATTTAATCTTTTGATTTGTGCGACTTTTTTTATTTTTTGAGATCACTATGGTCGGAGTTCTGAAATAAAAATACAAGATACACACTAAAAATGTCCGGTAAAATAATTGTAGTTGTGTTTGCCATTTTGAACAAGGTAGAGTTCATGAGAATAAGTTACGTTAAATATTGCTTTTATAAAAGCCTAGGCAAAAGGTTAAAATGAGCCAGCTTGTGTTCGAATGCTATAACGCATAAAAATAAAGTGTATTATCACAGCCGCAAATAATAACATGAGAGTAGTCAAAGTTTTCATGGTTGCTAAAATCGTCACCTTAGTAAAAATAAAAACGCAGAGTTCTGGTCCATCTAAAACAAAACTAAGCTAGTCTGCTTATGCCTGCAAAATAATTCGAGATACAAATGAATATTTACAAGTTTGTTTTGGAAGACGGCGACGTGAGTTGCGTGCGGCGACGCTCAGTTTGAGCACCTTTTCAAACTGCTGTAGTGATCAGAGTAAGTTGAAATTTAGTGTTCTGTCTTCGCAGGATGGAAGATAAAGTTCAGTTCTATTAAACAAAGCAAATGGGAGTCGATTTTGTCCATTGTCCGTGGAGTCCCCGAGTTTTTGATAGTTGGTGCCGGTTCTCCTAACCAATCTTCAGGATTTTAGGCCGCATGCCTTTACATAATAGCAGCTACGACAAGTTGGCTAATTTGATCCTACTTGAGCAATTCACCAAATCGTGTCCTATTGCACTGCACAAGTGGTTGCCGGACCAGATTAAAACTGGGACGTTAACAGAAGCAGCCAAACTCTGTGACGAGTTCACCACCAGAAAAAAAACAGATTTCTGTCGACATGGCCCTTAAAACAGGGAATGCACAACCTAGTGCTTTGTCGTCTGGACAAGCTTCTAAAGCTTCCTCCAATTTTCGAAGTGGCAACAGAGCCTCTTCTATTGCAGCTAAACCGGCTGGTACTGCAGCATCTTCTGCCGATTCGAGTAAAGGAGACTCGGCCAGCAGCAATAACTCTAATCGAGAGTTCGACAGGCCTAGAAAGCCTAAGTTTGAAGGTGTTTGTTTCTTTTGCAACAAAATCGGTCACAAAAATTAGAGTGCGGGATGCGTATAGTCCAAGAGTCTAAACCAGCATCAGATGCTGAGTGTCATTTTCTAAGCAACAACCCTCCCGAAATAGTTTTATCCAAGTACATTCATGAATGGTCAGTGAATGGCACTAAGTATCTTGTTTTGAGAGACACTGGCTCGACACACGATGTCATAGCTAGGGATTTTGTAAAACCCGAGCAATTCACGGGTGAATACACCCATTGTCACAACGCTCTCACAGTGCAGACAATCGCCCACGCAATCGCAGTGATTGACGTAGAAACTCCGTATGGTCGCATACAGTCTGAAGCCCTGGTCTCTGACCAAATGGGACCCCATTTCCAAATGCTTTTGGGTGTGCACTCTCAAACAGTGTTGAAGGAAAAAGGTTTAAAGGCCCTGCCCCCTTACTCTAACGCGTTCACAAATACGTGTGGACCAACAACTCCCGATATTAAAACTGTAACGGCGGACGCTACGACGGCTTAGGTGCTTATAACGCCCCCGGTTTCCCTGGTGTACGTGGAGTTTCAGCTTGAGGTTAATCGGTGTTAATGACGACTTTTTACGTTATTCAACACAGCATGGACACTGTCCCAGCATGGGGGATGAAGCGCCGGTCCTAATTACAGGGGCCTAACCTTAAACTGTCGGTATCGCTGCCACCAACGGTGGATTTAACTGTTTAACTAGCTAAAATCTAAAAATGGGCTACATATTTAATTTTACACTAAAATACAATTAATCAAGTCTAGCAAACGACTGAAGCTTAAAACTCCTGGTTTTATTTTTTGCGACAGAGAATGAAAACACTTTTACATTATAGTTTGCTTCGAAAGCTTTTGAATACCAATTATTTAAATAGGCAACAAGTTTACATTTACAAAAAGTAGCAAGTTCGGAATATACAAATTAGTAATTCACAAAATCAGACAAACACACTTGGTTTGAATAAAGTTTTAAATTTTCACATTAGAAAAAGTAATTCATGAGTGCTCCCGGAGACACCCGCAAGACTTGACAGCCGCAACTGATTAAAGTCTATCTGACAGTATGTTTCTTATGATCAACCGTCCACAGTTATGTTTCTAAGTTTTCCAAGTACAAAAAGATCAACCTCCCTTAGTTCCCTCGAGAACTGTTCTAAGTAATAAAAAGCCCGGCAATTTTACACTTAGGCATCAGTTTGTTTCAATTTGACTTCCACAAAGATCAAACCGTCATTTAGTTTAGATTAAAAATCCATTTGAAATAAACTGGAAAAATTTGGTTTTTAGAAAGGGGACCACTCTGACGTTATGGGGAGAGGAAACCTAAGATGCCGCTACAGGCGTCTCCACCATAATATTCTCCAGCTAGAGAGTTAAGTTAAGTTTTAAACTAAAATTTAGAATATGGGGGTCCTAAATTAAACTTTCAAAAGCTAAACTATAACATACGAACCACTACCATCGTGCCCGGCATGGCATTCTCCGGACATGGCGTCTCCACTCCCGACTGGCGTGACCGGTCTCTAGCTTGAGATCTGTGAGCTGTGCTAACTATGCATTCTGGGGCTGGGGTTTTATGCGCATTACCGGAAGTAAGCGCGGACTGGCGGGGTAGCTACGGGGGTCTGATTGGCTGAGGGCCTCGAGAACAATGGAAAGTGGGAGGAGAAGTCGGATGAACAAAGGAACTGGGTGCAGAGCCGTTTGAAGGAGTAGGAACATGTAAAACGGAAAAAGATAGGCCTGTTTTGAGTTTCACTCAATTGAACTTTCGGAAATGGGCCTTTACTTTGTATTATTGGCTACGGATTGAATATTTACATGATTGCAACGTGAATAGGCTCTTGTTAAAGCTTATTACTTGGCTTTGGGTAATGTCTAGAACATTACTATTAAATTAAACAAGCTTTAACGGTAAACTGTAGTGTTAAACACCACAACTAGTTTTGGCTGGGGAGGGGGGGCAAAATTGGGTAATTCGAAGTTTTTGCACAGTTTGACTTTCGGATTTGGTTTGAACAGATCTTTTTAAGAATTCTTTTAGTTTTTAATAGTAGATCAAGCTATTTGCAGATTTCGGTAGGTCACAGTCAGGTCCAGAGGAGAACTAAAATAAACATATATACACTGAAAAATTCGTGTCCGGTAGAATGCCAGGTCGTAATGCGTTTATACGTTTGGACATATGGTAGCGTTTCTGGGGATAAAAGAATATAAATAAAGTATAAATGCGGTTAAATAAATGAGCTTAATTGAATGCTATAACGCATTACGTTATTGGAAAGATTTAACGTTTAATGTTTTTAAAGTTAAATTCGATCGTTGTGGAATTTTTCGTATGGATTGCGGCCGACAAACACAATAAAAAATATCACACTGCAAATTGGTAGTCTGTATAAATTCTGTTACAATGCACTAAGCTAATATGTTCGGGCTTTTTGCCCTAAAAGAAAAGGATAAAATGAAGATACAAAAATACAGAGTTTTATAATGGCGGTCATGATGAAAGTGCGATGTAGTCGGTTTTGGTCAATCTTCAAATGTAGTTTCAATGGTCTTGAAGGTGGAAAGTCCGGATTTGGGCTTCCCCAAGAGTCTTGTATTTTGACAGGCTATTAAACGTTGAAGAGTTTGTGGAAATCGTACCATTATTGCGAAAACGGCCAAATATGCCTCGGTGAGGCATTTGGGTGCCTCGAGAAAAAAAAAATTTCATTTTTGGAAAAACAGGCGTTTTTCGGTGGCGCTCGTTTACAAAACCCAAATATCGTGAGATAGACTCTGAAGGTGAACGACTCAGACAGTTACTCCGATTCTAATGTAGTTCCCCCTTCACAGGAAGGTTTTGTATCTCCCAAGTTAGATAGCTTAGATGCAGCTATTTTAGGTCCGCAGTCAGATCAGTTAGCTAAATTACTGAATGTTGCCACACCCAATTTGCCAAGTTGTAGTTAGACTGCCCAACTTTAAAACCATGCTGGCAAACTGCTGAGCTCCCGCTGGACCAGCAGCCCCATGGCACAATTAGTGCGACGCGCGACGTACGTCGCAGACAGTTTAAGGCCACCGCAGACAAAATTTGGCCAAATTTCAGCAGTTTTGTAAATTTTTGACCGATTTTGACATTCCAATACACCATTTTAATAGTCTCAATGTGACCTTTCCATTGGGGGAGTAGCCAGACTAATAGGATAAAGCACTGAAAAGTTATTAAATAAAAACCACTAAACATGCGGGTAACCATATGATAAAAACAGATTAGCTGCAGACATATTTTTTCCGACAATTGGTGTCGCAGACAGTTGCAGAAAGTTCTGCCTCTGGGACCAGCAGGATGAAAACAAACAGTTTTTCATCGAGAAAGGATTGCTTTTTCGTAGCCCTTTTGGCCTTTAGGAAGACCGTTAATCGAGAAACAGCTAGTGCTTCCTAAAGAGTGTAGAAACTTAGTCTTAAACACCGCACATGCTAACGCATGGGCTGGGCATCTTGGCCGATCCAAAACTAAGGACAAAGTGTTTACTAGCTTGTTTCCACTTGTTTAACCTGCCAGAAAAATGGTAAATCTGGACAGAAGTTTTTGCCCCCATGGTGCTAGTGCCCATGGATGGGGAGCCATTCAACAGATACATTATTAATATCGTTGGCCCCATCAAGCTTACCAGTAAGGCTGGTTATAAGTACATTTTATCGTTACTTGACCCTGCAACAAAGTTTCCAGAGGCTGTGCCCCTTAAAGAGACCAACAGCCAGAGCGTTGTAGATGCTCTCCTCCTTGTCTTTTCAAGATTAGGCTTCCCAGCCAAGCTCCAGTCTGATTTGGGCTCATGCTTCATATCAGAACTCACAACTTTATTCTTGGAAAAATGCGGTATAAAGTGTGTTAATTCTAGTGTAAACCACCCGCAATCTAACAGCGTGGAACGCTTCCACAGGACGCTCAAAGCGGTGCTGAGAGCTGTCTGCTACGAGCATCCCCATGACTGGGAAAGATGCTTACCCAGAGCCATGTTTGCTCTAAAAACTGCTCCTCATGAGAGCACTGGCTTCACTCCAGCTGAAATGGTCTACGGACGCAACCTCAAAGGCCCACAGGAGTTGGTGATTAGCCATTGGATTGAGCCGGACGTTCATCCATCCGTTTTGGAATTCATCTTGGACTTGCTCCAGAGATTTAAGTATTCTCGTGAACTCTCTCAGGAGAACATCACTAATAGTCAAATGAAAAACAAGTCTTATTGTTTAAGGCAGTTGAACGCAAGTTCAAAGCTGGTGATAAGGTTCTGGTCCTTAATCCAGCAAGAACAAATAAGTTGGATATTGGATAGGATATTGGGATTGACCCTGCGAAGTCTTGAAACGATTATCTGATACAAATTATAAAGAAATCGTTTGGCCTACAAAAAGAAACCACATATCATGTGAATCTTCTCAAGCCCTATCTGTCTAGGAAGGGGCCAAACAACCATTCTTATAATGACGAACGTGAGCTTCCTCACACCGACCATGTATGGACAGGTCAACCCGGCGATGGCCACCTTACTGCTAAGGCCGCCATGAATCTTTTCAAAAAGACAGGCAACTTGACGGAGGTGCAGAAAAACGACCTACTTGAAGTCTTTGAAAGAGTCGACGGTGTTTTCTCTACTTTACCCGGTCGTAAAGACCTTGTCACTCGTGATGTTGAGTTGATTGATTCCAAAGTCAAACCCTGTATTATCGCCACGCGAAATTCGAAAGGGATTTGATAGTCACTGAAATCAGGCGTATGCTTGACCTGAGCTTATTCATTGAAACCGATTCCCCACATGGTTCACCCATGATTATTGTACAGAAAGAAGACGCCAGCCCACGTCCTGTAGCTGACTACAGAGAGCTGAACAACAATACGGTAACCAAGGATTACCCAATTCCCAACATCGAGGAATGAATTGAACGAGCAGCTAAGTGAAAATACATTTCCATTTTCGATCTCAACCGTGGATTCTGGCAAGTGCGCTTGACGCCACAGGCTTCAATAACCGCCACCATCACAACTCCCATTGGGAAGTTTGTTCCCCTCATGATGAACATGGGGATGAAGAACGCTCCATTTTGCTTCCAGAAGCTTATGGATAATGTCACTCGTGGCATGGAAGAATATGTCACACCCTTCCAAGACGACACTGCTGTAGGGGCCGAAACGTGGCCACAGCCGAAACATGGCCACAGAAATCAAAAACATTTTCAATTTCCTCTCTGCTGTCAAGAAGGCCGGATTGACGGTGATCGCCAAAAAATCGCAGGTCGCTTGCAGCAAAGCTACTTTCCTGGGCCATGAAGTTGGCAATGGATCTCGTACACCCTCCGAGGTGAAGGTTATTGGCCGTGCAGAAATTTGCACGCCCCCAAACTAAGAAAGATGTCCGTTCCTTTCTCGGTTTGGTAGGATATTACCAAAGGTATATCCCTCACTATTCAGAAATTTGTGCATGCCTCACCGACTCCTTGAAAAAGGACGCACCAGATCCCGTTATTTGGGATGAGTCTAAGCAAGCTGCTTTTGACACTTTGAAAACCTCTTTAGTGACGTTTCCCGTCCTAAGAACCCCCGACTTGAGTCAAACTTTTATTTTGCAGTGCGACTGTTCTGACCGTGGTATGGGTTGTGTTTTGTCACAAGTGTTTGGCACGTAAACTGACAGCGTGTGAGCAAAACTATGGGACGACAGAAAAAGAATGCGCGTGTTTGATCTGGTCAGTTGCCAAATTGCGTCCCTACATCTATGGAACGAAATTTGTCATAGAATCAGATCACAACCCATTGCACTGGTTCAAGCAAATGTCTGGAAAAAACCCCAGATTGTATAGGTGGAGCCTGACCCTACAAGACTACGACTATACAGTTCGATACAAACCTGGAAAGTTTTACATAAACACTGATACTCTCAGCAGGTATTTTGTTTAAACATTAATTGCTAAAACACGTCATTTTCAGTACAAATTGAGTGGAAATTAATTTTTATCTTTAAATTTTGTTAAGTAGTATATTGAAAGGGCAACCACACCAAAAGGAACTTTTGGCTATTTCCCGTTTTGGACTCCACACCTAAATTTTAGGTGCCAATGTTTTTTTTCCTTTTAAATTTCTGACTCTTCCTGTGTGGAAGAAAGTTTGTAAAGACTGAACGACACGTAATTAATATTCATTAGGAATATTTATGGGAGTCTTGTGGTTCCTGGCTAACTTCTCTTAAAGTTTTTACGAAACATTTTTCTTTAAAAAAATTTGTCTGTCTCACCTCTGAGCGCAAAAGGTATACTCTGATTAAAAGGTTGTTGCATTATTAACCATAAAACCTCCCAGTGTTGTATTTTATGTTTTTTTTTTAGAGTCCGACTTAAAAGCCCTTCAGTGTAAAAAGGGTTAAATTGTAAGCAAGTTGTTTGGTAAACTTAAACCATTCCAGTGGTAGTCTGTTAACTTTAAATAGAGCTTATAGTTGCGCATGCGCTTATAATACCCTCTAATCCGATCCTTATCACAAGCTAGGTCCTGAGGAGTGTGCTCAGGGGTATTTTCTCGAGGTTTTCCCAGATAAAAAAAAAATAACTTTCTGTGCACGGCTGACTGGTCAGAGAGCATTAAATGTTGCGATTATATCATTTGAACGTTAGCAGCTACAAAACCCTTAAAACTGTAACTTTTCATAACCAAAATAGTGTTTTTTTTTATTAAATGTCCTTTCCTCCAATTTTCTTTGTGGCCTGTACGAATTACCTGCATCAAGCTGCGTGGACAGCACAAAGTTAATTTTTGCATACAGTGTCCCTTTAAACATGTAATTTTTATTTACAAAAATTTCTTAAGCCACAAAAACGTCAGTCCCCCCAAAATATAAAACGGCAAATTTTATTTTTTGTAAACAGTGTATTTTATAACTTGTGGTGATGTATTTCACAGGAGATGTATTTCTCGGAAGGTGTATTCCTTGGTGCATTAATTTATGCAATTTATTTACATGGCTTGGCAGTCTTCATCTTTCTGTTGTAGCATTTATTTGGAGTTCCACAGGAACCCCGAATAAAGTCCTCCGTGTGGGGGCATGTAAACGTGGTCTTGTATTAGACACTAGTGGTGAAGGCACCTTGACACCGCCGACCAAAAACCTGAGGTAGAAATCTTTATTTCGCAATGAACACTTTTTTTTTACTTGGCGCTCCCGCACCAAACAGACCTCGCTACTTAACTAGGCATATCTCCAGGGAAAACGCATCAATTTGACCATTTCTTGCAGCCCTTAATAGAAGACGACATCCTCTAACTTTCAACGGAGACAGATCATCAAATTTCATCTTCCAAAAAAAAATGGCAGCAGTAAGAAATATCGTTCAAACTGGACCGTAGCGAACGCCATTTCCGGTCGCCTTTTTCCAAAACTCTGTATATTTTGTATTTTATTCTTTCAGACATAAAGCCAAAAAACACTAGCTTAGTTGTGATTTAGGGGGGGGGGGGGCCTTCCATTTATGGTACTTAACCTCACATACATGTAAGGATACACACGATATTTTTTATTTATAAAACAAGTGACGAGTTTGGTTGTTTATGAAAAATGTCCGACTGTTAAAAATTCACTTGTCCGCTTCTGCAAACAACTAAAACTAACTTAAATGCGTTATAGCATAATTAAATACAAGCTGGTATATTTAATCTTTTATTTTGTGCACAAATGCACTTTAGTAAACTTAAATTTTTGCCATGAACCCTACCGGAGCTCTTCGTTTATGTATGTGTATTTTAACGGACCCAGTGTTTATTTTCATGTTTATTTTTAATAGCATCTCCAAACAAACTTCGGCCGTAGCTACCTTCCGAATGCAAACAAACTAGCTACTAGCTTTTCCTTCAATTAATTTCATATCTTGTAAAGATCAGTTTATTTCCCAAAGCCAATGTTTATTCTGTGCAAAACACTTCATTTCTCGCCCCCCCCCCCTTCAATAGTTGCGATGCATAACATCGTAGATTTAATAAAAATGTTTAGGTCTATTCACATTGTGAGTTCAAAACTCAATTGCTAAGGCCTCCCAAGTCACAAAAGTCGGAAATTCCCTTTGCTCTCCTAGCTGCCAATATTCTCCTCCAACCATATCACTCCATTCAATACCCCCTCCAATCAGAGCAGCGTAGCTCGTCGGTCCGCGCTTTCACTCCCTCACGCTTGAGTGACAGCACGGCCGGCCTGCCTCAGTCCCTCCCTCTCCAGAGATTCTCTGCCCCACTCCCCCCCCCCATAAGTAGCTCTCCTACAGGGACGCGCTTTTCCTCCCCCTTGCTGCCAAGCAGCTGGTATAACCCAGCTACAGGAGACATTCGTTAGCACAGCTCAGGAATCTCAAAGCTAGAGGTAGCTACGCCGGTCAGGAGTGGAGATGTCACGGTCCGATTGTTGCCATGCCGGGCAAAGGTAGTTGGTTCGTATGTAACTTAGTTTAACTTAAAAGTTTATCTTTTGGACTTATAATTCAAAATTTATGGTTTAATCTTAAATTAACCTTTAGCTTTGAAAGTAAATTATGGTTCGTTAAGCCATCGGCATTTAGGACGTTAACGACCATAACGTAAGGGTTCACGGTCCCTTCCTAAAAACCAGCTTTTATTTCACCGTTTTCATTAATCTAACTTAACGTAAACAAAGGCCATTGGGTCAATTAGATTTGCAGAAGCGTAGTACTTCATGGAGCGTACATCCCTTTTCTAACGTGAATCCCGATGGGGACGGTTTGATCTTTTGGGTGTTCCCTTTTGAAACAAAACTGTAAAACAGGTCTACTTTTATAAGTCAGCCGAGGCTGTTTGTAATTTAGAGGGCTCTTTGCTAAATCCCCTTGCCTAAACCACCGTTTCTATTTGAAATTGTTTTTGAATTAAATCCACGTTCGAGTGTAAGAATTTAATGTAAAACTTCGAAGTCAAATGCTTTTAAACTAAAAGCTAAGTTATGTAAAAAGTAATCCAAATGTAAAGTGTACCTTTGACATGTTTGTTTAAAATAAAACCAGGAGTTTTAAACGCCAGTGGTTTACCAGATTGATATTTGCTGGAAGTTAACTTTTAAGACAATTCTCTTCAAATTAACTTAGCTAGCTTTTTCCCACCTTGGTGGCAGCGTTACCCGCTTGTTATTGCTAGTCAGGTGTTAATATTAGGACATCGATGCTCCATTCCCTAAGCCGGGACTGTAGCAGTTGTGCTGTTTTCAACTAAAAAGTACTCAAAGTCAACCCAGAGTGATAGTAAGCAAGATCCAGTTACACCAGGTGCCGGCGATGATACAAGCACCTCAGCCGTCGTAGCATCCGCCGTTACAATACGGGTTGCTGATGGGCCTTGTGTTAACTTAAGGCTGACATCTACTTCTGTAACGTTTTGACTTTGTTACTGACATCTAGGGGATGCAGTTTGAGTTGTACTGCGACATCTTCTTAAGATGAACTGGTATGGTAGTATGGCAGGGGGGAAGGAGTGTAGTGGCACAGCACCTGTAAATCCCACCGCTGCCACCAGATTTGAAGCGGCGCTTATAGAGTCTTGAGGTGCCTACTGTCTATAGCACCGACATCTGGTGAAGTTGCGGTTAATTTAGAAGTACTCATAAAGTGTTAGTTTTTACTTTTGCGGAAAAAAGCATAACAGTGTCTACAGCACGGTTAGGAGTAGAGCGTCTTAAGTCCTAACTAACATTTCTGTACTATCTAATCTTGATTCGCTGCCACCACGATGGGTGTGTATTTAATTGCCTACTTAAAAGTTAGAATAAAAATGATTTGTAGTTATTTAACCCTTGAAAATTAAATCGGACTCGGTCAGTCAAACTGTCGTTTAAAACAATTTTCTTTAGTATTTTAATCAAACATGACAATTTAACACTACATTCAGTAACTAGTTTGTTTACATGAATAAAAACTTAAGCTTTAAAGAAAAATGCACTTTGGATTTACAATAAATCTGCAGTGGAACTAAAATTGAGTGAACTTACATAATTTGGACTAGAAAAGTCGGTTTGAGATATCACAACTCTCCGAGTTACAAAATGATCCTTACATTAGTAAAACATTCATTTGAAAGAAATTAGCAACCCTTGCACTAAAATCACTCAACTATCAAACTGAGTCAAGATTAGTATTATATGGAAACAACCATTTGAAAGCTCTGCTTCAACGATAATACATGCGAGATCTTGGTGATCTTTAGATTATTTAGAGAACACTGAGTTCACATACATAAGAAAAAAGCCGGTTTTTAGGAAGGGCACCTTAAACCCTTAAGTTATGGGAGTCCTAGACCAGAAATGCCGATGGCGTTTCCTTACTGAAATTTTAGGTCGTAAAATACGATCAGAAAATGAGTACTTTTTTAGTGCGTTTTTGACATGGTCGTATTGTACGTTTAGTGGTAGTATTTGTTGCAAAAGACAAACAGTTTATTGCCAATTGAGCGTTTTCTTATAGATTGTAAAAAGCTTACAATTAATCACAATTTACGACTATTTAAGCTTGTGTCCAACAGGTAACAGTTCGTGAACAGTTGCAAACATTTTTTAGCTAGCTGTAGGTAGCAAAATCTTTGCAATAAGTCCTTATTGTATAATAATTTGGGCGTTCAATACGACCAACTCATCGTAATACATAGTATAGAACTGATTAATCATATTTTGCGACCAGTACATCGCGTATTACGAGGAACTAGTCGTTAAAAACTACCTACTTATCGTAACATGTGATGTAGTGGTCGTCTTTAACTACCTAGATACGATTGATCGTATTTTAAGACCAGTACATCGCATATTAATTGTTAAAAATGACCTACTCATCATAATATGGGGTGTAGTGGTCGTTTTTTATTACCTAGATATTTTACGACCAGTACATCACAGATCGAATCATAAAAACGACCTATTCATCGCAATATGTGATGTAGTGGTCTTCTTTTACTACCACTAGACACGATTGATAGCGTTTTACGACCTGAACATCGTGTATTACGAGGAACTAGGCGTTAAGGCTATCGGATACTATACTGGTATCGGGTTGTACTCTTACTGTTTCCAGTAGGTCGTATTTAACGAGCACTTTATGATGTGTATACATGTATACAACCATCCCTAATAGATAATGTCAATGGATTTTGAAGAGCTATAGCTGTAGAATCTCTTTCCTAATTGAAATGGTTTTATGGAGACTTTATTTTGCTTCATAAATTACGTTTTGCTCTTATGGTTACGGGTACGTGTCCATTGTATTTCACGTAATTAACTGTAATTGATTGTTTAAAATTAACCATAAAGTTTAATAAAGACATACTTTAAAGTTAAATTAAGTAATCCTAAGTGTAAAACTGCAAATAATCTGCAGTTTATTTACATGTAATCAGTGCAGTAGAATTAGCATTTTGCCATTTTGGGGTTGTTTGACCGTATAGACGAATCTATGCATTTGTTGAAAGGAAGATGTGTTACAAAGTTGCGTAATACACTGTATTAAGCAACTTTTTAACACATCTTCCTTTTAAAAAATAAATAGATTTGGCTATACAATGCAAACTAAAATGGAAAATGGTGGCCGTTTTTGCATTTTTTGAGTGTATAGTGAAATCTATGCAATTTTTTGAAAGGGAGAAGTGTTACAACATTGCATAATACACTGTATTAAGCAACTATCTAACACATCTTGCTTTTAAAAAAATTCATAAGATTCGGCTACTGTAACGGCGGATGCTACGACGGGGTAGGTGCTTGTAACATCGCCGCTCGCCTGGTGTAACTGGATCTTCTTACTATTACTTTTGGGTACTTTTTGTTTCAAATAAGCACAACAGCTACAGTCCCGGCGTAGGGAATGGAGCTACACATGTCCTAACAATGTAGGCTAACTGTAATAATAAGCGGTAATGCTGCCACCAAGGTGGGAAAATTAGGCTAGCTAAGCTAAGTTTAAGAGAATTGTCTTAATTTCTTACTTCTAGCGAACGATAGACGAGTAAACCAACTGGGTTTTAAACTCCTGGTTTTATTTTTGAACAAACATGTTAAAAATCAAAACGCACTTTACATTTACATTTGGCAAATTTACAACTGGATTAGTTTATAAATAACACGGGGAATTTACAATAAAATTCAACACTAGAACAAACACGATGTTCAGTTAAAACATTTTCAAATAGAAAAAGTGATTTGTATAGGCACAAGGGGATTTCGCAAAAGAGCCCTCTAAATTACAAACAGCCTCGGCTGATATATAATAGTAGACCTGTTTTTACAGTTTTGTTTCTACGTGTATACTGCAAAGCATTAAACCTCCCAGAGTTGCTGTTGATAAGTCAACTCCTTAAATTATAGAGCCGCGGCTACTTATAAAGTGGATCCGAGCGTTTAATCAATGGAAACCCCACGAAGATCAAACCGTCTTTTGTTTACATTAAACTGCGTTTAAAGAAACGATGAAATAAAGCTGGTTTTTAGTAAGGGACCGTGAACCCTTAAATTATGGCTGCCAACGTCCGAAATGCCGTTTGGCTTGACACTCCATAAATTTACTTTCTAAAGCTACGAGGTTTAGTTAAAATTAAACTATCAATTTTGACGTAAAGTCCAAAAAATAAACTTTTAAAGTTAAACTAAGTACGATACGAACCACTACCTTTGCCCGGCATGGCAACAATCGGACCGCGGCATCTCCACTCCCGACCGGCGTAGCGACCTCTAGCTTTGAGAATCCTTGAGCTGTGCTGTGCTAACGAGTGTCTCTGGGTTTGGGGTTATATACTCATTACCGGAAGTCGGCGCGGACGCCGAGGATAGCTTCGGAGGGGGGGGGGGGTGCGGGGAAGAGAGTCGGACATCTGGAGGAGGAGAGACTGACCCAAATCGGCCGAGCTGTCACTACCGGAAGTTGGAGTAGCAGCGCGGACGACCGGGGTAGCTTGAGCGCTCTGACTGGCTGACGGAATTGAAGTAGTGTTTTGGTTGGCTGGATTCGAATTGACAAAGGGAATTGCCGACTTGAAAACTTAGAGGCCTGGCTTTGAATGTGCAAGTGAGTTTTCAACTCATAACAACGTGATTTTTAGGCCTATTAAAATAAACTACGACGTTAAGCATCGCAACTATTGAAGGAGGGGGGGGGGGAAACGAAGTGTAATGCACAGAATAAACATTTGACTTTGGGAAACGGATTGCTATATACAAGGCATGTTTTTAACGAAGGAAAGCTAGTTTGTTTACGTTTTTAGAGGTTTGCTACGGTCGGAGTTTGGATGGAGATGCTATACAAATAAACATAAAATCATACACTGGGTCCATGAAAATATACAAACATAAACATTGGAGCTCCGGTAGGGTTCATGGCAAGAAGTTAAATTTACCAAAATGCATTAAGTGCACAAATAAAAAGATTAAATGTTCCAGCAAGTTTTTAAAGGGCTAAGTGCAGTTTAGGTTAGAATTTAAACTGGTTTGAACATCGGACATTTTTCATAAATAAACAAAGTCGTCACCTGTTAGAAATAAAAAATATCGTATGTTGACAACATCTAAAACACAACTTAAGCTGAAAGTTGTTTTGGCTTTATGCCTAAAGAAATATACATTATGTACATTTTAATGTGTAATCGCCATATAGACGATTGTTCTTCTGGTGTGGAAGAATGCTGCCCTCAGGTTTTTTCTTCGATGGTGTTGAGGTGTCCTCACCACGAGCGTCTGATACGAGACCGCGTTTACACTACACAATGCAATCTAAAATGGCAGCTGTTTTGCGTTTTTTGACTGTATAGCCGAATCTATTGCATTTTGATATGCCAGTCGCTGCATATATTATGCAACTCACAGGATATTGGTAGATTTCATTTTCTGGTACACAGCAATAAAAAGTGTTGGTTCAGGCAAGCAAATTTCAACACTAATAATAAATAAAATCTTGCATCTTAGTTTCAATGAAATAATTTAATTTTAAGGAGATTTAGCCTTAGGCGTAAGCACCAAACTGTAGATACAGTCCAGTGAATTAGCTAAAATTTCGACGTTGTCTGGAACTAATTCAGAAGGAGATGAAACTTAGTAGATAAGTTCCGAATACCATTGTAAACTTCCCCACCTTTCCCACTTGAGCTCCCACCGCAATCTTGGGAAATGGCAGCAGTTTTCTCATTTTTTGGACCGTATAGCCAAATCTATACCAATTTTTTTTTAATAAAGATGTGTTAGAAATTTGCTTAACATAGTGTAAAAAATCCATATTATATACCCTTGTCTACACGTACAATAATCAAGTCAATGAATTCGTAAGATTGTGGTTCTAAGGTGGTCAAATTCGAAAATCCAGGGGAAGTTTGGCAAACACAGCCGCAAATACATGCACAGCACAAAAATTGCAAGATGTGAAATTTTTCCAAATGCAAACTACGTTTTTTAAATTAAAAAAGTGAAGATATACACATGCAACAGTGTAAGCCACATGATCGTATTTTGTGAATAGTTGATTACATTTTGAGTTGTCAACATTTAGCATTCTTCTGTGTGTAATTTACGGACTCCAAATAGCACCACCCTTCTATATTACTGTTTACGATCAGTTGGTCGTATTTTGAGTAGCTCACATTTTGCAGCCACCCTTCAGAATTATTTGGGCCCTTTAAAAGACGTATTTTGTGAACAGTTGATCACATTCTGAGTTGTCAACATTCTGCGATCATCAGTGCGTAATGTACAGACTCAGGTAGAACAACCAAGAAGTCACTTTTTACGATGAGGTGTTCGTATTTTGAATAGTGCACATTTCGCAATCATCTGTAGCTCTTCAAAGACACAATTTTGTGATCAGTTGATCGCATTTTGAGTTGTCAACATTCTGCAGTCTTCTGTGCATATTTTACGGACTCCAATTAGAGGAATCACTGGTCACTTTTTGTGATCAATAGGTTGTATTTTGAGTAGCTCACATTTTGCGGTCATTAGTACGTATTATCAGTCCTTTAAGACTCGTTTTATGAACAGTTATCACACTTTGAGTTGTAAACAGTTTACAGTCAACTGTGCGTAATTTACGTACTACAAATTGAATTGTTGTAGTCGCTTTCTGTGATCAGTTAAACGCATTTCACTATGTTAACATTTTGCAACCAACTGGACGTAAAATATGAACAGTTTTGTTGCTTACTGAGCACATTTTGCAATCAGTTGTACTTCTTGAGTCCCATTTATAGTACATGCAAGACATCTTAAAATAAAACGGTCAAATGTTACCAAGAAACGAGTAGTTTACGAGCAAAACGACTAGTATACGTACAGAAAACATACACAACATTTCAGTAAGGGTACCCATAATATTCTCAAAGTTAAGTTTAATTTTATGACTAGTAATTTAGAAATAAGTTCCAAAATAAAAATTCAAGTAAAACTAGTTATCTATGAACTACTACCTTGCCCGGCATGGCAACACTGGGACTGTTAAGACATCTCTGCTCCGACCGCCGTAGTAACCTCTAGCCTTTGAGATCTTGAGCTATGCTATCGAATGCTCTCTGTAGCTGGGTTTTATACCTGCTGCCTGGCTGCAGGGAGGTAGGAAAGCACATCCCTGTAGGAGAACTATTTTTGGAGGGGAGGGGGAGTGGGTGGGGTAGAGAACCTCTGGAGAGGGAGGGACTGAGGCAGGCCGGCCAAGCTGTCACTCAAGCATGAGGGAATGAAAGCGCGGACAGACGAGGGAGCTACGCTGCTCTGAGCGGAGGAGAAATTTAATACTGTCTTTTGGTTGGAAGGGAATATCTGCAGCTAGTAGAGCAAAGGGTATTGCCAACTTCTGGGGCATTAGAGGCGTTGGCAATTGAGTTTTGAACTCACAACAATGTGAATAGGCCTATATATTTTTTTAGTGTAAACTACGACGTTAGGCATCGCAACTATTGAAGGAAGGGGAGGGGGGGGGTAAACGAAGTTCATGAGAAAAAGTTACGTTAATAATTGCTTTAAAAGCACTAGGCAAAAGATTAAAATAAACCAGCTTGTGTTTGAATGCTAAAACGCAATAAATTAAAGTATTATCGCAGCCGCAAATAATAACAAGAGTGCAGTCGAAGTTTTCATGGTTGCTAAAATCGTCACCTTAGTATAGAATAAAATCGTCGAGTACGGGTCCTCTTACATATATGTGGTTGAGTGCTGATTGGCAGCCCCTCCTACAACAACACTAACCTAGTCAGCTTTACGCCTGTAATAAATTCGAAATCCAAATAAATATTTACAAGTTTGGTGGAAAACGGCGACGTGAATTGCGTGCGGCGGCGCTCAGTTTGAGCACTTTTTCAAATTGCTGTAGAGGTTGAAGTAGGATGAATTTTAGAGTTCTGTTTTCACAGAATGGTAGATAACACGTGGAAACCAGAGTTGATTTAGTCCATTTTCCGTGGAGATATACAATTTTAAAGTTGAGGTCTTTGAAATAGGTCTAGCGCTCTCGAGTGCTAAGAAAAAAAAAATAGAGTCCCCGAGTTTTTGATGTTTGGTGCCGGTTCTCCTATCCAATCTCAGGATTTCAGGTATCCTGCCTTTACATGCTGCAGTCATTGATGATGGGTTACAGCGACCGTCGGCCTTCTGGGCGAACGTGATGCAGACGAGCGGACAGTTGCGTAGATGAACGTGCAAACGTGAAGGAAGGGGTGTAGGCAAGGCCATGAAGTGGAGACCCGTAGGGGCTTGTGGCTGGGAGCCGATATGAGTGTTCAACGAACGGAATTCTTCCTAGGCGAACGTGGCGGGCGAGTTCGACAGGTGCATGTCTGGGTGGACTTGCGATGTCATCGGTAAGGGTCTGATGAAGCAAGACAAGAGGAGATAGATTCAAGGCAAACGAACGAACGTAACAAACATGAAGGCTTGTGGGCTGGGCAGCCATGATGGACTGCAGTGAACGTCAGCTTCAATGCGAACGTGCTGCGATGAGGCGAACGTGACGAACGAGCGAACGCTTCTTTCATCAGTTACTTGGGATGCAAACGGTATCCATGGCGAGCTTGTCCAGGGGACGTTCATTCAATGGCGTGGAGTTCACTTTAGCATGCGTCCGCAAAATAAGAGGAGACAGACTCAAAGCTAACGAGACGAACGTAACGAACGTGGAGGCTTGTGGGCTCGAGCTGGGAAGCCATGATGGGCTTCAGGGCGAATGTGTTGCTACAAGGCGGACGTGACGAACGTGCTAACACGACGAACGCTTCATTCTTCAGTTGGTTGTGAGGCGAACGTGATCCGTGACGAACTTGTTCAGGCGATGATCGTTCAATGGCGGAGAATCCGCTTCGGCTTGCGTTTAAAAGTCTAGAGGAGCCAAAAACAAGGCGAACGTAACGAACATGGGTCGTCTTCTTCATGTAGCCGGCGAACGTGAACGACGAACGGTCTTCGGGTAACGATGTTGACGCAGCGGGAGCTGGAAGAAAAGGGATGGCTGGCTATCACCGTAACACCATTTATGGAGGGCCTGCACGTGCTGGATCCGCGCATGTGCAGGTGGGTGTCTGAGCGTATCTAGCGAGTTTTGATTTCTCCAGGGTAGCGAGCACTCAGAAACTGAATGCAATTAAATTTACAGGTAGTGGATATTTTCCAACCGGCAATTAGAAAGAAGGCGTTTAAGTTGTTCCGAGGTGTTTTTTGGAAGATGTGAAGATACCGAGAGGAGTGGCTCGGCAAGATGGTTGAGTTTGAGTTTGGGGGGGGGGGGGGGTTTCGAAGCCCGTAGTGATGTCCCTTAGCTTTCTTCCGGCAGGGGGAGCACGTGATGTCAGAGGATTTGAGTAGAGAAAGGTCCGGGTGTGAGGGCACAAAGGAGTCGGCGTTGTCAAACTGCCATAGTATGCGGTTGTGGTCTTGAGCTGTGGATTTTATGCTTTTACAAACGTCCTTGGCGTTGTTATGTTTTTGATCCTCGGAAGTGTTCGAGGCTTCGACGGGTGGAGGTACTGTTACGTTCGGGATTATGTCCTCATCCTACAAAGGTGGTTCGATTCTCGTAACTGGTCTAGAGGGTAGGGATGGTAGCCTGATCGTGGGTCGAATGGAGCCAAAGCGAGGCTTGGGTGCAGAAACGACCTGGGTTTTTGTAGGTCGGTCTTGTTGGGCCGTTGAAAGTGATCCAGTTTAGAACCCATGGAAGGAGGATTAATGGATCATTTAACCCCTCGTGCGGTGGAGCAGGAAATGTCATCTTTTTTCCTGTTTAGGGCTTGGTCCAGGGTGATTTTTGTGAGCTGGAGGAGCTGTGAAGCGTTTGTGGACCGAAGTTTGTCAGTTTCGGTTTTTAGGTCAGAAATCTCTTTTTGTTGACAAGAGCTCTTTTTCTGCCAGGAGCGAAGAATGGGTTTGAGGTGAAGGCAATTTATGTCAAGTAGTGTTCTGGAAGAGCCTTTGAGTTTAGTTTATGCTTGATGGTTTTGAAGAATTTTCTTTGGTTGATTTTGGAGGGTTCTTCCGATTCTAATCCGAAAAGTGGAAAATTGGTTTCCCGGTCAGATGTTGATGTTAAGAGTGGTTGAGAGAGATTCTTGTCTTCCGCAAGAGATGGGGAGGGCCTGGAGTGGTTGATTTGAGCCTGGGTGTTGGTTCGTCCTAAAAGAGATAGTCTTTGCAAGATGAGTGGGGGGTCGCCGGGATAGTTCGTCAACGAACGATAGCAGCAGACGAACAATCATGACGAAGTAAGCGGTGATGTGGCCGTCTGATGAAAACAGTCGTTCTGAGCTCCTCCAACTCCAGAAAAACCTGACTGTCGAAAATTTGCAAGGATATTGGAACGGTAAATATCCTTTACTTTGAAATCTAAGCGTACAAAACGTAAACATGGACTCGAATTTTCAAAATAAGCGATGCGACATTTTTAAAAACGAATAAATAAAGAATATGGATGTAAACACGTATAACTAATTTAACTGCTACTTAAACATTTAGTATAATTTTGCTAACACTTAAATTAAAGTTTTCAGTGACATTCTGTGATTGTTTCTGCGGAGATACAACCTGCGAACGTCTGCACACTGAAGCGTATAAAAAAAAAACGAAACTGAAACACCGAAAGTGAAAGGATTACGTAAGCTTCAACTAATAGACTTGCTAAGATAATTAATAAAAGGACAACAACATCAATACAAAATGCAGAAATTCTTACGTACGCCCTTAAATGTTTGTAATTGATTAATTAATAAGAGATACTCTGATTAAATACCCCTCCTGCTGCGTGTAGTTATCGATTTTTTTGGAGCACTCAAGTTTTTGCTCCCTTAAACTCGTTCGTACTTGAGTTTGCAATAAAGCTCTTAATAAGTAGCCAACACAAGCACT
This sequence comes from Lithobius niger, assembly GCA_023313725.1. NCBI lineage: Eukaryota > Metazoa > Arthropoda > Chilopoda > Lithobiomorpha > Lithobiidae > Lithobius > Lithobius niger. Next base: position 39,738 of record JAHWFP010096276.1, read on the forward strand.
CACGAGTTTAGTGGGAGCATATATTTTCGTGCTCCAAAAAATTATCGATAACTACCGTTGCACTCGAGATAATAATTTGATTATTACATTTATGCAAAAACCGGTAAACCGATAAACATTGCTCTTCGTAACTTTTTCCCCCAAATACTGTCATTAACAACACATCGCCAACAAACGCTTGGTTTAAACTTTCAGTTTCAGTTGGCCAGTAGCGGACAACAGAAAGTGGTCGCATCCTATAGATGGCACACCACGTTCTGATCGTGAGTACTCGTGACGGTACAGCAACTTCGGAGCGAGCGAATTATATAGGGCTTGGTTCCCACAGGGCTTCTCACTATATGCGTGAATGTGGGGCCAACAAACGACAAGCGCGGTAACACACAATAGTATGAAAAAAAGATAAAAAGGATTCTGCCAGACTGTTCAGATTCAAGTTTCAACTAACCCATAGGGACCCTGCAAGGAGAACATACTAACAAAGCACCACATTTACTTTTGTACTCCTTGATGATGCAAGATATAATGAAAAACTGGTAAAATGCTGTGAAATAAATCGTATGTTCAGCAGAATCAATATTAAAGAGAAACTGTTGCCCAAAAAGAAAGGTAGACGTAAATTAACATCTGTCACTTTAGTGAATAACACAAACTCGTCTGGAGATTGTGATCACCAAAATAATGGGTTGTCATGCTCTGATCTAAACTGTGTAACTATTGAACAGCTGCAGCCGCGTACGGAATGTGATGACTGACTCGTCCAGTTCGTCTGTTGATAGTTATTGATGTAGATGAAGTTGGTGGCGATTCTTTACAAACAGCATCGGAAAAAAGCCCAATTTTACCTGGGGGGGGGGGGTCAAAATTGATTTCTATTGCCTAACCAAAAATGCCTACCTGTAGATTTGATTGCCTTCAGTTCCTGGATGCTCCTTATCAGTCTTGAGGTTATTTTGCTCTCTAGATCCTGCCAGTGCGCAACCCCACTGCGCATGCGTCACCATGTGCAGCCTTCCTATTAAAGTAGATGGCACAGCCAAATGGCCATCTTTTTTCCTCTTGATATGTCAACCATGATGGTGGCTCAAGAGGGGAGGTAGGGTGCGTATTTACAGGTGGTATAAATTTTCGGCTAGGCAATAGACACCAATTTTGACCTTCCCCCCAGGTAAAATTGGACTTTCTACTTGGCGTTTACAAAAATTTCTACTACCTGTAAATTTGATTCCATTTGCAGTTGACCTCGTCAGTATAGGTGGCGGGCACCATCATAACGGGTTACCATGGGTTGTGGACTGGCTCCCCCAAAAAGTTTACCAAAACTTCTCACTTTGTGGAATATGAACCAAAACCGGAATGGAACCATCGATGTGGAAGTCCGGGGTAGAGATGAGGGTCTTGCTTCAGTCTTTATTTCTGTTATTTAGGGCTTAAGGGAGTAAGACTACACATCTGGCTAAAGATAGTGGGTTCACCAGACAGTGCAGCCTATGGCTTGCCTTGACATGTCCAAGAAAATGTTAATTGGGAGGATGGTCAGGCTTCTTCTGATGGAGGCATCCAGTGAGTGATGTGGTTATGGAATGACCATGAGATTGTGGATGATCATGGTGATCCAACATGAGAATGTTTGGTCACGTCAGTTCGTTTAAGAACGGTTGGGAGAGAAACTTGACAATCGTTTGTTTGTTCAGTTGAAGGTAAGGTGTTTGGTTCAAACAAATCAAGTGTTATTTGAAGGTTTTGTTGCTCTAGGTTCAAAGTTCAAGATGATAACGGCCTTCGAGGTTAATGGAGGGTCGTCGTGTCAAGAATCAAGACTCACTAGTCACGAGTCAAGACAGGATTCTGGGTTGAGAATGAAGTAGTCTGGTGCATCGGGGGGGGGGGGGGGGGGACTACACATTTGTTAAGTGATAGGAGGTCCTACAGACGGTGTAACCCATAACCTTGCCTTGACGTATCCATGCATGTGTTGGTTAAGTGGACAGTCTGGCTTCTTCTTGATGTGACTGGGGCTTTAAGTGATGGAGACTGGTCGATAGTGGCCATGATCGGTGCTCTGAGTTGCAGGCTTGTTACGTTGATCAAACTTGTGATTGCTTTGGACATGTCGGTTGTGGAAGGTGGGTTTGGGACGTGACAACCGTCGGTTTGTTCTGTTGATGGTTAGTCGTTGGTACTAGACAAGAGATCATTGCAGCAGGTCTGTCGCCAGTGGGGTTTGAGAGTTCAGAATGGTGATGAGAGATCCAGATCATGTAGTTTGTTTTATGTCTTGACGTGTTCCTGAAAAGGTGGAAAGGGGGGGGGGGGGGTGGCAGAAAGACTTCGACAGGGTGTGACGCATGGTTTTGGGCCTGTCTGACAGGTTGACGGTGATTGGAATCTTGAGATGTGTCAGTGTTATTGTCGGGAGGATTCCGCAGGTGTGGACGAAAATGTGTCATTCACAATTTGAATGTCAACTTTCAAGAACATGAGGATGGTTTGGCTCGCTGAGAGGGCAGGTTTTGGGTGATTGTTCAGATGTCGGTTGGTGCTGAAGCTCTTGGTATGAACAGCCGAAGAGATGGTTGTTGAAACTGTCGACCAGGTAAATGACTGGTGTTGGTGATTGGACGTGTTAGCGACGATAGTCCTGTAGATGAATGTGACATGTCTAGTGGATGGAACCATGATTGTGGATATTGCGACGATGAAGGTTTGGAAGAGACCGGAAGCAGATCTTGCTGATGGTTCGGGTTGTAGGGATTATGTGTTTGTTGGAAGGTTCTAAGGCCTTTTTCCGGATATTGAGTGTGTTCCGAAGATGAGCGGTGAGCCAATTGATTCAGTGTTTCGTGATGAGAATGCTGGAGGCGATTGTTGTTGGATGATGTCGACTGCCTGGAGGTTCGTATGGAATCGATGGAGCAGTGTGGAAAGCTGCGGATGGAAAGGGTGAAGTGATTCAGTCGTGATAGGCCGTGCAGAAGCTTCATGCGGTGAGCAGAGGTTGGACCAGAATTGACCGGGTTGATTTTCGTTGAGTGAAGAGGTGCCCGTTTCTGCTTTAAGTGAGATAAGGAGATTCCTGATGAATTTTTCATTTGGAGAGTAATACATCGAGAAAGATCTTTCTTCGAATTATTAACTTCGACCGGAATGCAGCCGGTTGGTTGGAAGTTCTAATTGAATTGTTGTCGGGATTAAGAGTTGTTGTGATGCAAGGATCACGTGAACTTGAGGGTACGGCAGCTGGGGCGAGTTCAGAATGAAGGATCACGGGGTCGCTCTTCCTAGGCGAGAAATCATTCCCTAGGTGAGGGACATTGTTGGAGAAAGGTCTTTAGTCATGCGATCGATTTCCATTAGACGAGGAATGATGTGTTAGTTGAGATCATGTTACAGGCGAAGGATCTTCTTACGGGAGAAGGGTCTTTGACCGAGAGAGAGATCTCTTCAGTGATGGATTTTCAATGGCGGGTCGATCTTCCGGGTGAAAGGTCTGTAGTGAGTGAAAGAACTTTTCACAGGTGAAGGAACTTCGTGCTGGTGGAAATCTTCTCACAAGCGAAAAGTTTTATTGTGAGAGAAAAATCTTTTTAGGCGAAGGTGATTTATTGGATGAAAGGTCTTCTTGGCGAAGATCTTTGTTGCGGTGAAGGATATTTCTTCAGGGAAAGGATTGTCTTCTGGCGGTATGTCATTGTAGACTTTTGAGCTTTACGGGTGGAAAGAGCTTCTTTTGGGTGAAATATCTAAATGTTGGTGAAAGGTTTCCTTCTGGTGAATGATTGCCTTCAGGTGAAGGATCATCTTCCAGGTGAATGTTCTTTCAAAGAAATTGATCTCCTTCAAGTGACAGATCCCAGATGGGTGAAGGATTTTCTTGTTAATGAAAGATATTCTCAAGGGGGAGAAGCTCCAAGGTGAGAGGTTTTCATTCAGGAGAAAGATCGTGTTGGTGACAGAGTATTTCGGCAGTGAAGCTTTCCTTCAGATGAAAGATTGCATACAGGCGAAGGTCTTCTTTCAGGTGAAAGGTCTTCTTGCGGGCGAGAGATCTTCTTCAGGTGGAAAGATCTTCCTCTTGTGAAGTTTTCTTTCAGGTGTCCGTTAGACAGGTGAAAGCTCTTCTTCCTGGTTCAAGATTCCTTTCAGGTGAAAACTTATGTTTGAGCGTGATTTGAGCGAGGGGAGCGGTGATGAGAACCGGAGGGAAGCGGACGGCAGCCTGCACAGAATGCAGATGGATGGAGGTCGACCGCGTATGGTGCTGCGTGATGATGGAAGGGAGCCTTCATTCCATGGTGGTCGAGAAGCAACGATGGTAGGCTCTTCGGATTCCAAAAGCTGACACACGGCAAGTTTGCAGGTGGTTACGGCCGAGGCTTGTAGGGCCGTCTGAGCCGTGGCTGAAGTTAGTGAGGATTCAGGCAGAGTTCAAGTTTCCAACAGAATGAATGATTGCGGCAAGAAAACGTTATGAATCCAGGGACGAAGTTGTTGAGAGACGTTTTATTGATGGAGGCGAAGTCCAGAGGTTTGCATCCAATTGCTGGAAATGGCGATCCAGTCCCAAGCGTGGGAGTCATCATGAGGAGAAGACGATGGAACGGGGGGCCGACTTGCGTGCGCGGATACAACAATGTACTGTGAGCTGTGAGGATTCAGACGAATGCCGAGATGAAATCTTGTGCTGTCCACCACATGGTGTTGGTGAGCAGTGGAGAGAGGATGCGCTATGATGGCCGAGGCGTGGAAGGCATGACCAGGATACTTGTGCAAGGGGGACTGATGAACGACGAGGGTTGGCGAGAATCTTCTTCCGAGGGACTTACGACGCTGCAGGGGTTATCCGGAGGGGAACAGCTTGGTGTTGATGGTCTAACGGGACCGTTCCGTCACGAGGCGTAGGAGATCTTGAAGGAACGGGAGAAAGCAGTTGTTGACCGCATGGAATTGGCGAGGCTGATTGTTGAGCCGTAGCTGAAGTGGAGATGGGAATACGACGACGCTGTCACGAGGCGAACGATGCGACGAATGCGAATGCGAGGCGAATGCCGGATGTCGACGAGCGTGACGAACAATGAATGAAAGACAGATGGCGAACGCTTTGCTTGGGTGAACGAGGGTATAGCGAACGCTTGTCTTGACCTGAGGTGAATACCCGGTGTCAGCGAACATGACCGACGGTGAATGAATGCAAGACGAACGACGAACGCTTGGCTTGGACGGGGCGAACGATGAATGCAAGGCGAACGACGAATGCTTGCCAATGTTGTGGTCGTAATGAACGATTGATGCAAGAAGAATGGCGAATGCTTGGGCGGACGAGAGCAGGGTGAACGCTTGTCTTGACAGGAGGCAGCACTGGATCCTGGTTGAACAGTGAAGTTTCTTGACTTGAGCGAATACTTGCGAACGGCTAATACTTCTACGGCATTGATCCAGAGCGAGGTAGCAGGAGATTAGAGCGACCGTCTACGACGGTTGCTTGAGGAAAAGAGATGACCGTTTGGCTGCGCCATCTACTTTTATAGGAGGGCTGCGCATGGTGACGCATGCGCAGTGGGGTTGTGCACTGGCCGGATCTAGAGAGCGAAAAACCTCAAGACTGATAAGGAGCATCCAGGAACTGAATGCAATCAAATTTACAGGTCGTAGAAATTTCCGTAAACGGCAAGTAGAAACTGATTTTGGTTACTGATAATTCTACTGCTGAAGAAGGAAATTCTTTTTTTGCTGCCCCACGCCAGTTCCAGCTGTTTGTTGGTCGTTGTGCATTGACAACTACTGATAATTCCATTAAAGCTTTCTTGTAAAAAACAATTTCAACATTAAAGATTAGAAATGTTGAAACCCTTCCGGGAGCTGAAAAATGTGGCTACAAGGCCTTTCATCTTGCTGTTCCTCAGGATTTGAAAAAAAATATTTTGAGCCCTGAAATGTGGCCTGCTAGGGTCGTTCTGAGGCAGTATTTCAAGCGCCGGAATCTCCTGTTAAATCAGCCTAAAAGTAACATAAGAGGCCAGTTACTAATGCCTATAACTCATTTTAATGGCAGTCCTTCCTGCTGCCTCATATAACTGCGGATCGATCAAGCCATCAGTTGACATTGTGCAGAGATTGTGCGACAGTCACGATATTGTTCTCCTTCAAGAAACTTGGCTCACTGAGGATGACCTGCCCATGCTGAACAACATTCACGCGGTCTTTTTTGGTAGTGGGTTCTCTTCAATGGACACCTCCGCAATTCGTGCTGCTGTTGTGAATGAGCGATGTCAAGGTCTGTACCATGGAGGGCAGACTCCTTATTGCTAATAGCAGGAGCCTATAGAAAACAACTAGGAGCGTGTCTTGGTAACTTCTACTACAGTGTTAAGTCAGGAACGGCTACAGTGGTGCACAAATTTGTTGGCAGAGGTCGCCACCTGCATGAGATGATTAGAGGTGTGCGTCATGTTATGGTCACGTTCTCAAAGCTAATTTTCGGTCCTTTGTTTTTAAACAATAAGTGTTTAACATGAAAACAATACCAAAGTAATAATAAAAAAACTAAACAAACAGACAATCAGTTGTTCGTAAGTTGCTCTAGCCAACAATAAAATAGAGCGTTGCTTTCGTAGCACACGTCTGCTTCACGTGCTAAGTTTCAGTTTCGATTTTAGACAACTTGGTGCAGGCGCAGTATTGTTGCTCCTTCTGGCGTTAGCACATCGTACTAAATTAAGCATGCCTAACATCGACCAGCCACACACACTCCTAGTTGTTTTCTATAGGCTCCTGCTAATAGGGATGGGTCGGTTTCATTTTTTTGACTTCGGTTCCGGTTTCGGTTTTCATGCACACAAAACCGAGGTTTCGGTTTCGGTATCAGTTTTTGCCACCATCCATCCATCCCAGCTATTTCTAGTTTTTTTTCTTGTAATATTAATATTATTAGCTTTTAACTCGCTCCTGCTGTCACTTTCAGCTGCGTCAGACCATGGGTCTAGGTGTGGCTCCATTTTCCACTATTTTCTTTTTAATGACTTATTTATAAATACAAAATGGTAATTATTAAAAAAAAATAAGAAAAACAGATCAATTTTTTGATCTTTTGAACACCGTACGAAAAACCGACACAAAATCCGAATCGGTTTCGGTTTTCAGTAAAAAACGAAAATTCGGTTTCGTTTTCGGTTACCGACCCATCCCTAATTGCTAACGTCTATTTTCCTACTGATTATAGAGATGATCCTAGCTATGCTGAATACATTTTCCATACCGCTGCACTGGGCAGCATTATTGACTTTAACGATTTCTCTCATCTTTCCATTGTTGGTGACTTTAATACTAGGGATGTGCCGATTATCGGATTCATATCGGTATTGCCAGTTATCGGAGGCAATTCCGATATATCGGTACCGCCGATGTCCACCTCCGATGTACCGATATACTGAATTGGATCAAATATACGCTGCACTTTTTTCTATGTATACAGAAACACCCATAACTTCGCTAAATATTGACTGATTTTGACGTTCCAATACACCCTTTTAACCCTTTTTTCGCCAGCTTTTTAATGGTGCAAACCACAAGTCGTTAGCTCCACCCGTTCTGAAGTTATGTATTAAAAACCATTTAACTTACAGTTTTAAACAAACGACGCATGCAAAATAAGAAAAAATGCTGCTTACTCGTATTTTAGGGCTAATATATCATAAAGTGCTCGTCTGTCATTAATTAATATCAACATTTTCACATACTTAGATTTTTTCATCTTCACAATTGTGCAGAAAATGCCGCATGCACTTTTTTTGTTGGGTAAGGTCTGGGGAAAATAGCTGCAGGGAAAAAGAGCTTTGTATTACAAATTTTTAAAATTTTCTTTAATATTTTTATGAGGCTATGTTAAATAGAAGTTTTTTTCTTGTAGTACATCAGCAGCATAAACTGTACTGCCCTTTCATTTTTTGCAGAATAATGATTATTTAGTGTTATATCGGCAGTCGATATCGGCAGTTACCGGCATTCCATTTTGACAGTAATCGGTATCGGTACATCGGCAAAAAAGCTACATCGGCACATCCCTATTTAATACACAGTTGGTTTGGAATGGGGCTACTGGAAAATTCTCAGAAGTATTAGATTCACTTAGGAATGACTATGATTTGGCCTTATTGCTGAATACTGATAGTTTTACCCAGGTCAGCTCGGCACATTCAAGTACGCTGTGGTTGGACCACATTTTAAGCAATCGTGCTGCCCAAAACTGCAGTATAGATGTTCTTTATACCACAGCTAGCTATGATCACCTGCCACTTAGTGAGCCCTTCTGTTCCAGTTTCTCTCAGTGTGGAAGCATGTGGTTCCAAGGCGTGCAACATTGTAAGAAATCGGATTACACCTGCCGTTCGTGCATTGTTTGCAGCTGACTACTAGGAGTTTAAGCTTTCTTGACAGTGTAGCCTAACACGTGTCAGTCGTATGCCCATCGCTGTAAATTGGACGAATTATACCATAAGCTTGTGAATTCGATTTCTGATGCTTCTGTGTGTCTGCCACGTGCCAGCATACAGAAAGCTGGTTTGCCAAATCATAAAATTGTCCCTGGATGGAATGATGAGGTCCACTCATCCTATCAGACCTCCATTTATACTTTCAACTTCTGGAAGGAGATGGGAAGACCAACTAGTATCCCGTTGTTAGATGACAGGCGTAAGAAGTGATATGCCTTCCGGAAAGCCTTATGTTACTGCAGGGCAAAGGGTTTAGATATTACAGCTTCCAAATTAGCTAGTGCATGCAAGTCTTCTAAATCTAAGGTGTTTTGTAAGCAAGTCAACAGGGAAAGGCGTGCTTGGTCTGCCTGTACGAATGAACTTGACAGTACTAAATGTGCTGAAAACATTGCTAAACACTGGAAATTGCAGTATGAGGAGTTGTTAAATGGCGGCGATACTCGTTCTTTGACTCATTGCGAAGAATTGCGTGCTTCTTGGGGTGATGGCGACGAATTTGTTGATTTTTCTGCCGTAGAAGTTAAAAGTGCATTTGATTCCCTTGCCCTTGGGAAAGCTGCAGGAACCGATGGCATTAGCGCTGAGGTGCTACGGCTGATTCCCTGTCATACTGTTTAGTTCTTTACAACCTTTTTTAACGCTTGTATTAGACATTTGTTTCTGCCAGATCAATTAATTAGTACATTCATCAGCCCTGTAGTTAAAAAAAAGTGGGCAACTTAAGCTCGCCTGACAATTAAAGAGGCATTGCTTTTGCCACCGTCTTCTCCAAGGCTATTGAGCTTCTGCTTATGAAGCAACTTGAACCGTTCTTGTGTACGCAGGTGTGTCAGTTTGGTTTTAAAGCAGGCTGCTCTACTATGGATGCCACTTTTCTTTGAATCCGTTAGGTATTATCTTGACATGGGTAGCAAAGTGTACTCTGCTTCACTTGAGTTTTCCAAAAGCCTTTGATAGGGTTGATTTTAGCAAGCTTTTATTAAGCTGGCCAATACGGGTGCTCCTGCACATATGGGTAACCTGATTGCTTTCTGGCATGTTAATCAGTCTGCAGTTGCTAAGTGGGATGGCCAATGGCCATGTTTCTAAACCTTTTTCCATCTCAAGAGGGGTGAAGCATAGTGGATTATTATTGCCGGCTCTTTTCGGTTTATTCATGGATGATCTTTTGTGTGATCTCAGCTTAGCTTTTCCGGGCTGCTGGATTAGTGGGGTTAATATCAACTTCATCGCATGTTGATAACCTGATTGTGGTTGCGCACCCTGCTTGACTTGTGCAGTAATTGGGAGAATAATAATAGTATGTTGTTCAATATTAAGAAATGCATTTTTCTTGTACATGGCTGCACTTCGACCATGTCATTATGTGTGGTGACAGTCTCATCAGAGTGTTTTCTTTTAAGTACATAGGTCACATTACAACTGAATCTCTTAACGATGACTCTGATATTGAGCGCTGCCAGCGCACTTTTTTAAGCTGTTTTAATTGTTTATACCACAAGTTCAAGCATGTCGATGTCCATGTGTTTGCAAAATTGATTACTTCATACTATGTGTTTTATGGTGATGAACTTAGGGTTTCGCATAGTAAAAACCTTCGAACCTTATATCATAACTGTGTTAAGAAGTTTCTAGAGGTGCCAACATTTTCCTTGAGTCATGCAAGATGTATTGCTGCTGGGGTTGCCCCCTTTTAGGTGATGTTAGGTGGGCGATTCATTAATTGGTATCGCTCCATTTGTGCTAGCAACAATCCTTTAGTGGTTGCCCTTTTGTCTTCTACTGCTGGTTCAGTAGGCTGCATCCACTTCGGAGGAACTTCTTTCTACTGTGGATTTGGGTTTGTTCTCCACGGGTGTTTTGAAAAGGTATCTGGGATGGTATTCAAAGTATTACTACGACACATTGTAAATATGCGGGGAGCTTGTGGCCTTTTATGTATTCACTTTTCTTTGTATCTTCAACTGGACGAATTAAAGCTTATTATTATTATTATTACTAGCTGAAGCCCGTGCTACGCACGGGTGGTGTTTGATGCATCGTTTAAAACACTGGGACGATTTTGTTCCTCTGTGTTTGTTACGGAATGCGTGTATCCCGCACTGGCTAGCAAATGATGATTTTCGTTCGCTTCACTCCCCCATTCAGTGCATCCCTTGTTCCGGAGTCCATACACTTACATTACATATGAATCTCTCCTCCGAAAATGAAAGGAATACACATTTGTACACCTGAAACAAATAAATACGCCTTTGTACATCGAAGTGTAAATGTTTAGTCTGCCGGCTTTGTCTTTTTTGTTCAATATTTAACCGAGTTTTAGTAATCCTTTAATTTTAATGGTGTACAACGACACAACCTTTAGCCAGCGGACTAATATTGTTGTATATAAGTAAATCATTGTTTTATCCGTTAAAAGTTAAGTTTTCAGTTTGGGGACAGTGTTCACTTCGCTCCCTCAATCGCCTCCCCTGACCCGGACTCCATGCACTTTCATATGAATATTTCCAGCGGAAATGAAAGAAAAGAAACGTGGCGTGGTGAAATGAGTTTAACACACTTTTATTAACTGTTGTTGGTGGCTTCAGTTAGTTGGTGGGTGGCTTTGGCTCTGGTAATGCAGTCTGTAATTTCGCTGCAAGTCTGCAACGACAAAGCACACTTGATACAATACAATACAATTAGTACTTGTAGTCATATTGCAAAGTCACATTGTAGCGGTGTTGACGACGACTGTGCTGCCATCCAGTGATCGGTAATGTCAACCGCGGTGCAGCATTGTTTCCTCTGACATACACGAAGACAACAACGACAGAACCTTTAGCGGTTGCAGGGCTCGAATTGTCTTAGAAAAATTGCATAACAAAAATGCGATACAAAATACAAATTTGCGTAGCAGTCACGAAAAAATGATTAGCAACTTTTAAAGAACCATTTATTAAAAAAAAAACAATACAAAAAGTTTACTTTATTTGAAACAAGAGCCATTTTTGTTTCACTTTTACTTTGCTATACGCACGGATGCTTAGTCAAGAATATGGCATCCAATGCACATTCAGACTATTCTGATCCGTGTCTGAAATGAAAGCACCACCAATTAAATACCGAAGGTGTGGTAGGACCAATGATTTCCCAGAATGCATGTGCGACGCTTAGCCTGCCTATAAAGTAGGAGGGATTAGCATCTCCATGTCACCCAACACGATCATGACCACGCTGCTATGTTGTCTCATGTAATACAGTTGCGTCGCTAAACTGCGATACATTATTTAATTTTGCATCGCTAAAGTTTAAATTTGTGGTGCAAATTGCGATGCGATACCGTTCATTTCGAGCCCTGGGTTGTTACGGCTTGCTCTCCCATATGGTTGTTGCAGAAGGCGTCTATCCGTCTATATTTTTTTGCACACACTGGCTAACAAATGCTGATTTTCGTTCGCCTCGCTCACTCAGTAAGCACCTCCCCTTCCCCGGACTCGACGGACTTTGATACGAATATTTACACGGGAAATAAATAAATACGCCTTTCTAGAGCAAAGTCGAAACCTTTAGCCCACGGGGCTTTATCCTTTTCCCCCCCATATTTAACAGAGTTTCAGTAATGTTTTTATTTTATTTATCCTCAACGACAGAACCTTTAGAAAGCGGTGCACGGGTGGTGTTTGATTCACCGTTTGCAACATTGGGACGTATTGCTGTGTCATGTGTTTGTTATGGAAGGCGTGTATGCTGTCTATATGCCGTCTATGTATTTGTGAGAATGCTGGCTAACAGACGCTGATTTTCGTTCGCTTCGCTCACTCAATTAGCGCCTTACCTTACTCGGACTCCATGAAAATAAATAAATAAGCCAGATTCCATGCACTTTCATATAGATTTCTACCATCAATAAATAAATACGCCTTTGTACCATGGGTTCGTGTATGGTGCACGGGTGGTGTATGGCGCACGGGTGGTGTTTGATACACCATTAGCAACACTGGGACGGCTTGCTCTCTCATGTATTTGTTGCGGAAGGCGTGTACCCGTTTATGTATTTTTGCACACACTGGCTAACAAACGGTGAACCGGAGGGCGTCATTTCAATGACAGCTTTGTCATTTTTTTTTCCAGATTTAACCGAGTTACAGTACTCCTATTATTTTTATTGTCCACAATGACAGAACCGTTAGCAAGCAGTGAACGACGTTGTTAGTTTGCGCACACGGCTAAGAAACGCTGATTTTCGTTTGCTTCGCTCACTCATTCAGTGCCTCACCTGACCGAACTCCATGCACTTTAATATGGATTTCCACAGTAAATAAATAAATACGCCTTTGTACCTTGGGTTCGTGTATGACATTTTATTTTACTTGATTCTGGGCAGCAAGTAAAGTGATTTCAATATTTATCGGAGTTTCACTATTCCTTTAATTTTAGTCGTCTACACCGACAGAACCTTTAGCCAGCGGTTGAATATTAAGAAGCATATACATGAACTGAATCATTGTTTCATCCATCGTTTTAGTTTATTGGCAACAATCAGTTTTTAGTTTATTGCCAACAATCATTCCGTTTACAATAATCGAATACTGCTATTATTCGACGGGTGGCCGTCGGCCGTCGTGTGGCCGTCTCGTTGTGTCCATCTGACGCGACAACTCGATTTTATTAATAAAGATTATTATTAAGTTATTATTATGCGTCCAAACTTACCGATACAACAATATTGTAATATGCCGATTCGATCACTCCAAACAGAATTTTTTGTCCTGACATCTTTGCAGTTCTACGCAATACTATGGAATGATGCTGCAATTTAGAGATAAATCGACTGAAAACATTCCCGGTAACTCCTACAAAGATTATTCATGTCCAAGGAGGGAGGTAGTGAGGTGGGTAGGTCTATATTATTATCAAGGTTAAGATATTGTTGATTGTTACACCATGGAACTCGAACTTTCGGCCATTGGTCCCAGAGACGGAGTAAAAACTTGGCGTTCGAAATTAGCTTACTTGTGCTGTTATTCAGTGGAAATTTGAATGACCCAAGCGCGTTCATCATCGAGGCAAGAATGCATGATTATACGGAGCCCTGTTCAAGATATACCAAAAAAAATTAGGTTTGTTATCTCGACATAACCAATTCCTTATCTCGAAATAGCAAACTATATTACTACTTCCGTTACTAGTTCCCGTAAGATCGCAGAAACGGAAATTCGTTATGTCGAGATAACGAATTGGTTATGACGATATAACAAACCTAATATTTTTTTTGGTATGTCCTCTACAGGGCTCCGTCCAATCATGCATTCTTGCCTCGATGATGAACGCGCTTGGGTCGTTCAAATTTCCACTGAATAATAGCGCAAGTAAGCTAATTTCCTGTACAGCGCTTCGTATGGCAGGGTAGGCCCAAAGAAGAACGATAATTGGTAGGACAAGAAGCACCAATACGCCATATTTCGAGTAACCAACTTTACTTCCGGCTGAAGCAAAGGATTAAACACTAGCCGTTAGCGACAGCCCTCTGGAAACAAGCGCCAGAGTTGAACACAGTTGATTTTTGGATACTTACTCTTTGCATGAAGCTAACCAGCATGGGTTTAGGCGGGGATATTCTACTGCGTCAAATCTTGTTACCTTCTATCAGGAATTGTTTTTTTCTATTGACCAGGGTACACCTTGTGATGTCATTTATTATGATCTGGAAAAAGCTTTTGATAAGGTTGATCATGTATTACCTTGGTATTACTGGGTCATAAACTTACAACCTTAGGAGTAGTAGGACCTTTGAAAGTATGGATATTGGAATGGCTCGGACCGGACCTTTGCGATTGTCTTGGAGCAATGCTGTTCTTCTTGGAGCCCTATGACTAGTGGACTTCCCCAAGGTTCCGTACTGGCACCTTTACTCTTTTCTCTGTTTATACAGGGATTTTGTCACGACGCCATAATTAAAGAGGCACTATCACCGTTTTCTTGCAATGACGTCTACAGTGGCGACACCTCGACGCGACCCTACGAAGCTCGTAGATGCAACGCTATGAGGGAGCCACCATCGTCATTATTTGGCCAGTTGTTTCACATGCCGTGAGGGAGCCACCGTCGTCATTATTTCGCCAGCTGTTTCACACGTGCGCGTACACGCCTAGCAACACAAACAACAAACCCGCGCTAATTTGACCAAAAATGGAGGCGCACTGTCGTGTTTTTTGTTCATGTGAAAATGTGTGTGGCCGAGCGCAGGATAATTATTGTAATATATCAGGTTGTTGATGTGGGATGGGGGCTGTTGACATCCATTCTTTCGAGACGAGTTAGTTATCTTAGCCACAGATTAGAGAACAACCGCGGTTGTTCTCTAATCTATGATCTTAGCCTCATTTATTTTGTTTCGTATTGCGTCCCCTTTAGAAACTAATTTATTTACTAGGTTGGTTTGCAGTAGGTCTAATTTGTTTTTAAAAAGTGTTGTTTTGAAATCCAGTAAATTTCTTTTTGACCCAGAATTTCTCGAGTTCAACAAACTGACTTCGTATCAAACAGCCTAACACTTAAAAAAAAATGGTCATGTGTTAACAGCCTTTCCTTTTATAGTTTTTTGCTGAATGGCGTAATGCGAAACAGGTTGTTGAAATCATAAATTAAAGAAAAAATTACAGAAAAGATACTTAGCATTATGTTGAGGGCTAAAAAAAAAAATTTACAATTACTTCTAGTCGTTTGCTCAACTAGGGCCTATAGAAGTAATTGTCGGCTATTTTGATTTAAGACTTCTAAAAAATGAAAAAAACCTTGAAAGTGTGGCTCAAACTGGTAATTTTACAGGAAACTAAAATGTCTTCATCATGCACTACAAGTTCCAGCCTAAGAATGTGTATTTTTTCTATTCTCAGTAGTCTGGCTGTATTACAAATGACAATGTTTCTACCAAAGCCAAATTTACATTTTTAACAGGTCCTTCTGCAAACAGAAAATCAGTTACCTGAGGCCTCACCAGCATGGGCCAAGGGAGTAACATTAGTTTAGGCGTAGCCTACTTTGGTTTGTAGTTAAAGTACACTGTAGCAATTGTATGCACGCAATTATTGGTAATCACATTCTTGTATGCATGAAAATTTTATTATTTATTGCTTCAGCCTAAATTCTCCCAAAACGAAAAGCTGTAGAACCTGGTACTTCAAAGATATTCGTAAGTTGTAATTAAAAAAAAATCTGTGTTCATGTTTTTTTTTTTTTCGTTGTTGTTGTTGTAAAAGTTGGGACAGTTGAACCCCTGACTATTGCCAGTTGTGTAGATTATCGGTTTTTGGTGCAAGTAGACACTAAACAGCACTTCCATTATACAAATTAAAACACTACTTTGTACTTATTAGGTGGTAAATGAGAGCTTCATTATTCAGATGTAAAGCCAACGTGTACCAGCTTCGAAGTATATGGTACTGTTTGAAAATCTCTTATAATATATTCTACAATTCCAAGCTTATTTTTTACTTTTGTACACTGTTTCTGCCTTCTCTTAATTTTATTTTTTGTCATAGCCTACAGCAAAACAACATTTTGAACAGATTATACGTTTAAATACTAGCCGATTCCCCACTTTAAAGACGCATTATAACCGATTGAAAATCGTACGAATCTATGATGGTGCCATCTAGCGGAAGTGATATTGTTACATTTATAGCTTGCTCCTAGGTGGATGAAGACCTATCAAATTTTCGCTCAATAATTAAGGAGGCACGTGCCTTCTTTGATTTGCTTAAAGAAATGGCATTCTGCATTCCTTTGCTTGATAAAAGCACGTGCTAAATGTTGCCGATTCTGCAGATTTTCAATCTGTGATAGTGTCACTTTGACATACACAGGTCTAGTACGGAGGTCTTGTTGTCACATTGGCTATTTTTTCTGTTTGGGCCCACAGTTTGATAGGCCTAGTTTTTTACATCAACATTTGAATAATGGAAGTGCTGTTTAGTGTCTACTCGCACCAAAAACCTGAGTCTATAAACTGGCAATAGTCATGGGTTCAACTGTATCAGCTTTTACCAAAAAAAAAAGACGTGGACATAAGACTTTTTAAAATTCCAACTTTAGAATGTCTTTGAAGCACCAGGTTCTACAGTTTTTCTTTTTGGGGGAGTTGATGGAGTGACAGCGGGCTGCATCAATAAATTAAAAAAATTTCATGCATACAAGAAGGCGATTCACCATTGAAAATGCGCTGTAATTTTGCGTTAGCACGAGTGGTCGTGTTTGAGTTAGAGTTCCAACTATACGGATATTTGTGGGATTTCCGACATTATCATGGTGGTTCGAGATGCCAAAGGAAAACAAGACAAGATCATCGGCCAATTCGGGTGGATTATCAACGAACGAAGGATGGTAGCAATGAAGGTGGTATGCGAGTGGTGAACGAGGATCTTTCCATAAGTAAGAGAAACCAAGATGGCGGAGGTGTTAAGCCTATTGCTATGGAAGCGCCTACGGGGCCTGTGATCCCATGGGACAGTTTAGCCAAATCTATTCGGCATAATACTGAGTGTGTTGCAATCTATTTGCCGAGTGTGTAGCAACTGAACCGGGGTGAGAATTATGCTCGAAAATTTGAAGACAATATGTTGGAGGCTGGCGATAGAAAATTACGGTGATCGAGGTTTGAAAGAGTCAACACAAGGCACGCGGGCTAGAATGAATGCTCTGTTGGACAGCGAGTAATCGGCCGAGGAGCGAGGTGGAGATGGTTTTGGTGACGTGGATTGTGATTCTCGATTGTGACTTAGGACCGGGTAGGCACGTGGGAACGATTTTAATGAATTGTAAACAATAAAGCGAGTTTTTGGGG
>JAHWFP010096277.1:0-14175 GCA_023313725.1 Lithobius niger
CACTGCTATGTGTGGTTAGTTGTTTTGATCATCGAGGTAGATGATGAAGATAAAGCCTGCAGAGTCATAGAAATGAGATGCAGGCGCTGAAAAACCACAGGGGATTAGGTTTGAAGCGTTGAACGGTTGTCATTGAAAGTCGGTCATGGAGGCAAAACAGATTATGGACGAGATTGAAATCCCGATTTCCACCAGGTTGTCAATAAATTCGGAAGACGGTAAATGAAGATTATTTGGGAAGGATGAGGACAGCAAGTGGGTTCGTCAGCAGCGAACCAACTCTCTCCATTGCCAAATCGAAGAGAGAGGTACGACTTGGGTCGGAAAGTCCTCGACTAATTGAGTCCGTGTCGAAGCTCGGTGGAACCTTGTTAGTTGTGAGGAGCTGGTCAAGAGCGAATGGTGGGTGAATTGTGTTCCCATTTCGTCAAAACCCAAGAGCTCTAGGCGATTGTCGTAGGACGGGTGTCCATCCACGAAAGCTGTGCGGTCTCAGTAGAAAATTGCGCCCTCAAATCAAAAGGACGCAATGCAAAAGCTCTAACGTAGTCATGTGATGAATGAGGGTTGGTGTTTATCTCGAAACCGTATATACAGCTGTAGGTGCATCCGTGCTGCAAACGCTTGCTGCAACCTGTGTATTTTTCCTTCTGAGCAGTGATGACTTGCATGAGAACATCCACTGCCTCCCCGAGAGCTGCGATCCTTGTTACAGAACTGCGAACTTGGCTCATAAATGTGATCGGCTGTTTCAGGTAGCAGGCGCTTGTCGTTGAATTCCGAACGCTTGCTTCCATTTTGTAAAAACATACTTGAGTCGAAAGTGTAGGTTCTTGCAATGAACAGGCAACTGGTTACTGGATGCCAGTTTGTTTTTGGTGAACACTATATACTTCCATAGTGAACGTGTGCAGGGCTGGAAAACTATGCTGCACAAGTGTGAACATCAGCTGCGGAACTGCTAACCCTAGTTTGTTAATAGGGTTCGCTCGCTTCTGACTTAAAATTGTTTGACATCGATCTTCTGGATTCATGCATTTAACTGCAAAACTTTTTCCAGAGCAGCAAAATCTTGTTGCACACTGCTGATATTCGGTTTGTGAATGTTAGCTTCAGAAGTGCTGACACTGCATTAGAGTTTCGATTGTTTGCAACGGAATTGCAAACACTGGCTCTTGTCTTTTAAATGTTCAAACTACGAATCATTGTTTAGTAGGTGCAAAAATTAACTACTAAGGATGTAATCGGATGTTAACTTAAGTGTTACACGTTGTTGTAGCAATAATTCCTCTGCTTTCCTTTCCACTTTCGTAGTGCAGCCGCCATGATGGAACTGCTCACTTGCTGAATGCTTCGGTTCCGCCCAGATTGCTATCCTTGAATCAGAGCGGCCACTTTTGCTGCCCTCGTCTGCCTTAACAAGCGGGTGAAGATGAACACATCGTCTTTGCCTTTGTTGCCTTTCTTGTGTTCTTTCGGTGAAGTTGCTGCTTTGAGGCAGAGCAGCTTCCATCGTTGTCTTTTTTCTTCTTTTTTTATTTGCCATTACAGCTTTCGCTTCTTTGCTTTCAACCAAGTTGCTGCTCTTAAGGCAGAGCTGCCACTTTCGCTGTCCACTTCACTTTCGCTTTAGTGAGCAGTCTGTTTCATGTGGGTCGTTCATCTTTGTTAGCTCATGTCAAGAATCTGCCATGCGACGATTCATTCTTCCTATGAACAGTGGTAGACTGTCCCGAAAACAAAACGGGTTGGCTGGTCCAATATGTTGATCAGAAGATTTCATTCTCACTGGAAGGGTGAGAAAACTCCAACAGTCGCCATTAATTTCACTCTTATTTCCATCGTGAAATTCTTGAATTAATGAGTAAGACCTTGAAATTGATGTTGGCCGTGTTAAGACGAGCTATCCGTTTGAGCATACGTAATAACCACATCATTTCTCTGTGGTGATGGTGTGTCAGTACTGCTGGGGAGGTCCGAAAAAGAGAAGCATCATCTTGCGGTGTGAATGGCAGTCCATACACGGGAATCCATGCAGCGATGAGGCCTTGTCAGATGATGTTGAAAATCATAATCTTCAAAACTTTCAAGTATGGGTTGCAAAACTCCACGTTGGAAAGATGAAACCTGCAAAAACAGTGCTTGAGCGACAAACATACGAAACGAAAATCTTCAAATTTTTGCAATGGAGAAAAAATAGCTTTAAGGAAAAGGAAACATGAATTCATGCTTCAGAACTGCAAATATATGCTGCATAACTGAACACTCGCATCCGAACTGTAAGCAGTTGCTGCAGAACAGCAAACAGTTTCTCCAAAACTGCAACACTTACATCAGTACACGAAACCGTGGCTTTAAAATGCAAATACTTGCACAGAATGCAAATAATTACATCTGAACGGCGAATTCTTGATTTTGATGATTCTGTATAAACAAACTTTCCTCAATGAAACTGCAAACGCTTTCTACCTGATCGTGAGAACACGACTTTGGGACAGGCATAATGTCAATAAGAAAGTCCAAAGCTCGAGAAAAGAATCAACCATTAACTTTCTACCTCAAATAATCAGCATCCAAAAGCCGCAGCTGGTGTTGGTGAAAGGCAGGCAGTTAACGTTCACATCCTCTGTGAGGTGAATACGGTGGAAGGAATGCATTGATGCGTTAGAGAAATTGTTAAATATGCCGCGCAAATTCAGAACGTTAAAAGATGATTCATGAGTGACGATGAAGAGTGCAGCATCGTTGCTTAGATCATCCAAAAGGTTGCGAAAGACTTTCGCTTTGATGGAGTCGGGTTCTTGTGCACCATGCCAATGGCAGATAATCTTTCAGTCACATTTCCAGTCGTGGAGCCACTTTCGCTTCCACACAGGAGCAGAAAACGAAAGCCTTTCTCCTGAAAAGCTGAAAGAAGTACAGGAAGGTGACACGCTCGGCCAAAGCAGGATAGTATGTAAAGCACTTTCGCTTTAGTGTTATGCGAAAGTCTTTTGCCCAGATGGAACTGTCAGTTCTTCTATGAGATGGAACGCTTTCGTAGTTGCTTTTGCTGTTGGTTTCGCTGCGATTACTGGAAGAAATGTGGTGAAAATAATGGCTGCTTTCACCCCTAGCACGATGCTGCTTTCACTTCACTTGGGATTGTGAAAATAAAGGTGGTCATGATTTCCATTCGTGAAGCGCAGCAAAGTATCCCTATAGTAATATGAGCCTATCTTCGGGATGGATGACGAAGAAACCCAATCATAGTGAATGCAGCAAAAATGGTGAAGGTGATCACACGATGACAAAAAAAAAATGATCTACGAATGCAACAACAGATCAAACGTGATCCGGGATACCACCTTTCTCCAAATAAGTAGCTAAGATCTTGAAGTGGATTGTAGATCACAGCCAGCCGATGCAGCCAGGAATACAGGTGAAAGGTTGGGCGGGATAATACCAGGACGCAACACAGGTGATCGCCAGTGGGAGGATGCAGTAGAAGTGTGGCAGAAGGTTACTCATACGATGACATGTAAATTGACTCAACAAAATCCCGGAGGCCATGTAGGTGAGGAAGACATCAGAGATGGAGAAACATCGACGATGGCAAATCCACACAAAAACAAAAACTGCTGTGTTAGACTAAGCCTGAACTGGGGAAAAGCGTAGTTGCTAACGGAAATCGTGCAGTCTGCATGAATGGTCTTAAGTAAAATAGGACAAAACGTCTTGCCAAGCTCAGTGAATCCAGGCAAAACAAACGCATCGTCAGATCAAGACAGTTCTGGAAATAGCGTCGTTGTCAACAGGAGTCATGTAGTATACGTGAAAAGTTTGGTCACCGCACCTCCTTAAAGACATTGATTGTATTGAGGGTGCAACGACAATTCACACGTGGTATACCCGGTCTCCGGTAGGTCTCTCATATTTATTGCCTGTCCCGGCTTGGCCTACAGTCCTTGGAGCTACGCCGTCTCTGGACAGATTTAATTCTGACTTTTAAAATTGTTAGGGGTTGTTGACTGTCGACGTTCCACTTTTTGATACTTCAACGTCTACCCGTACTCGAGGTCACTCCCTTAAGCTTTCTGGTGGTATTCCACATACTGAGATTAGAAAAAACTTCTTCGCGCATCGAGTGATCGAGCCATGGAACTCGCTTGGTGAGGATACAGTGTCCGCACCCTCCGTCTCTGCCTTCAGACGCTTGATCACCAGGCAACCCCTCCATAAATTTCTAAAACGAGCATACTAACATAACCATCTTCAGGAACGGCATTAGTGGCCTCATGCCCTGCCTGTCTCCTTGTCCTTCGGGCTAAACTGATTATTATATTATTATTATTATAAGTCTTGAGTGAACAGGAACAAACTTCTAGTCAAGCTCAGTAAATCCTTGTAGTGAAAGTCAGGAAGCAGGCTGAAGCATCACATTCAATGTTGTTTTCGTAATTTCAAATTACAATGTGTCCAAAAGCAATTCCCGCCATGGTGCACACCGTACACAGAAGATGGAACCAGCAGCAACACCGAGCAATATCACTATGGTGATCCTTCAGTTGGGTTTCCCCGAACAACGTTTGTTTGGTATAAACCAGTAGCAGCCGCCCAAAACACCCAGCAGAGGGTTAGTCATTTTCGCTTGGCGGCTTTCGTCAAGAGTAATATGAGAGGCGAAAGACTTTCACCAAAAAAGTGAGGGAAAACAAAGGTGCGACCATACAGGACGACTGCTTACGATTGAAAGATGGCCGTTTTCGCCTTTCTGCTCGTGTATAGTACAGAAGTACGCATGCACAATTCGGGTTAGCAAGCTGGCAGGTCAGCCAATATAATCTCTAGAGGGAAATCGCATTAGAGAATAAGAATGTTAAATTTACAGGTAATTCTAATTTCGTTGGCAACAGAAACTTGCATTGGATAATTAACGTTGTCAGTGATCGCAGCCAGTTTCCATTCAAACTAATCAAGAAGAAATTCTTCCAGTGTGTAGATTAATACTAATTGGGAGATTGGTTGCAAGTCTATATGAGTATTCATCTGTTTGACATAAGGTTTTAAATTTTCTTCTAAACAAATCAGAACGAAACCTAAAACTGTAACAAAAACGAGACGAAAAGAAGGCGAAAGAGAAAAAAAACTACATTTAATTCAGGACGAATTTAGGACACTATCTTCCCTTAGCGTAGAATTCCAGTAACACCTGCTCTACATATAATGGACACAGAACATGTGGAAAGGGAATATTTCTGCCCGACCGCACTTCAAGATAGCGTTTATTTTGTTTCTTCTCATATCCTCTATGGCATATTTGATCCATTAGGAAATATAGTTAGGAACAGTGGTTACGCCTTAACAGATGCGTTTGAACATCTTTTGTCACTTTCTCCTTACTTATGCTTGTAATGCACCTAAAACATGTGGGGAATACAAAATATTAGCAAAGCTAAGATAGGGAAAGCTACGGTTTGTAAGGCAGGAGGGACCATACTAGGTCATTTTGACATGGTTCAATCCACATAATTCCTCAATTTTGACAAGTCTGAAAACTATGCACAATATTAGAAAAGTTAAGCTTTTGAAGCAAACATTAAAAATGACAATTACTTTTTTTGGCAAAAATGTTAAATTGGTAAGTAAACAAGAGTACTATAAAGCCCTTCTGTGTTACTGCTGGAAACGTACAACCTTAACAAAACTGTTGACAAGTAAATACGAACACTATGAAGCCCCTCTGTTTTACTGCTGGAAACGTATAACCTTAACTATTGATAAATAAACAGAAACACCATAAAGCCCCTCTGTTTTACTGCTGGAAATGTATAACCTTAACAAAACTATTGATAAGGAAACACGAACACTATAAAGTCCCTCTGTTTTACCGCAAGAAACGTATAACCATAACAAAACTGTCTCTTACAAATGGAAAACGAATATAAAAATGAAATGATACAATTTATTGCCTTTCCTGTGAAAAAAAAACCTGCAGTCAGTTTTCAAAAAAGCCATACTGACGCGGCCGTTTCAGTACGACTTAGCAGTAGGACTTCGACTTTGGTTTCAGAGGTCGTGGGTTCAAATCTCTGATCAGGAGTCTAACATTTAAGTTCAAAAGGCAGCGTAAGTAGGTTTGTAACCGTATTATTAAGCTTGAAGAATGGCGTGACACTCATCCCCCATTTACAGAAAGAGCGGACTATGTGTCTCTGAGTAGTGGTACTGTTGGTGTGGAAAACATATAATGCGACAAGGCTCGGTTCCTAACAGTCGTAAACCCAACTACAAAGAAGACAGTCCCACCTTTAGAATGATTCTGATTGGTGTATCTACTTAAATTAGGCACGTCACTATAGAAGTTGAAAATGAGCGAAAAATCTAACGGTGACTGTAATACTAGCCCATAGTAAAACGGGAGCAGCTCGGTTCCTAACGGTCATAGAGCCTTTCAACTGCCCATGTTACAAAGACGGCACCCCTACCTTTCGAATTAGTCTAATTAGAGTCATCTACCTAAATTAGACACGTCACAATAGCAGTTGAAATTGAAAATGATCGAAAAATCCCACAGTGACAGTAATACCAGCCCCTAGTAAACTGGATGTAGTTCGGTTCCTAGACCCTTCAACGACGTTATTGCAAAGAAGACACTCCCACCTTTCGAATAATTCTAATTGGAGCCATCCACCTGAATTAGAAATGACACAGCAGCAGTTTAAAGTTGTAAATTGATAAATTGAGACGTCTGTTAACATTAAATTAGTCAAACAACAGCCAAAAATGGCCTAAAATTTATTTTTCTCGAAAACCATAAGAGAAATGAAAAAAAAATGTATGGGAATGACTTTGTAGATTACATTATTGCAAACAACTTTTATCTCAATAGTTTTTGTGTATCACTAACGATTCTGGCATTATCAGCCAAATGGCAAAAATGGGCACCATTTTTGTCGCCATTTTTCCAATATGGCGGCCGTAGCACAATCGGATTTATCGGGACTTTATTATGTTAAATTATATAGTCTCTACAAAATTCATCCAAAGTTTCAAATCTTTTGGAATTTTTTTTCTATTTTGGCTATTTTGCCTATAATTTGTTTTACTATACACCAAGAGGACCACAGGTAATTGATACCTGTGGATGAACAAATGTATTAATGGATGTGGTCGTGTCAAAGCATAAATTGTTCGCTGATGATCCGTTATGTTTATCGAATCATTGAGGATGAAGCAGATATGCATATGTTCCAATTTAATGAAAGTAATCAATTGGTCTAGTACATGGCAATACCTTAAGTGTAAATTCCTGCATATCACTCACAGTTAAAACACGGTCTAACCTATTTACAAGTTAAACGAAAATTTGATACAGGAAGTGTGTAGCATGTCATGCTATAAACAACAAGTTGTCCGGGTGTGATCACATTCAAACTGTATGTGCTAAGGCAAATGGAAAAACTGGATGTTTTCGCAGGGTTCTGAAAGATTCTAGTCCTGGGGTCCGTAGGGTAGTTTTCAGTGCTGTAACCAAATCTAAGTTAAATATAACACTGTTGTGTGGGATTCTTGCACTTGGAATGTGTCGGATTGTTTGAAGAGGGTACTGTGCAGGGCTGCTAGGAGGGTTAGTTAAAATTACAGTAGGAGTTCATACAGGAAAGTAGAAGCAGGCACCAGTAACATCTTATAACACCTTCAAACTACACTTAAAAAATAAATACAAATATAACACAGCACAATACAACCGTAATGTAACCTCACCAGAGTAGCAACACCAACTGCCATTCCATTCGTGCAGAGCAGGTATGCGATTATAGGTTATCTCCCAATAAATACAACGTCGCAAGAAAAGAAATTAAAAAATTTTAAAAAGAAATAATTTTCAAAAATAAGCGTTAAAACCATGTTTATGGCAGAAAATTGTAAAAGTCACGGTCCTTGTGGCAGATCAAAGCATTATTTGGTCGAAACCAAATTTCAGATACTTTATTAGGGGCTCAATACACAACATTTACGCACTATTAAAATACAAAATTCCCAAAAAAATTTTTATCCCATTTTAATTCCACCCTGTCTCAGTAGTGGATTATCACTTCGGCAGACCAAAGCTAAACTTAAATTATTTATTCACGTTAGTAATCACTATTCCATAACTGTCGGATCAGAGGTGTGCTTTTGTAATCGCTCAACAGTTCTTTGAAGCTAACAACAAATATTTTTCCGACATTTTCCATCTCGAATGACCCATCTTCCTTTGCATATACTTACTTGCGACACCGTCAGTACGGTTGGGCGATGATACAAAAGTTGCCAATATACCAGATTTGCCATATGACAACTTAGGGCGGCTCGCAAAACATGACATCAGAAACGTTGATATCTGTTCGAAGCCATATCATTTCTTACTTGCAATACACGATGCACACTGTGGCTACCCTCTGTCTCCGGAATCAATGGAGATTGATGTTTGATAAGTGGCTGCGGAAGGTGGACACGACGTCAAACCGAGCACCAAGCTAACATACAACCTTTTAAACACGAAAAAATAGGTGGTTTTCTTTCAAGTCCTGAAATTCTATCTGCAACAAGGTATGATTCTTCGTCACATCACATGCATCCTGAGCTGGATCTACGTCCTGAGACGTGGTTAAAACCTTACATCGAGGACAATATCGAACGAAGATTGGCGGCGGCTAATGATTTTGAGAAGAATCTGTACAAGTTGGCGAACAACTCAGCTTTCGGAAAGACGCTCGAACAGAGCATACATCTCTGCCACATGCTGACTCGTTCCAAATCCTCAACAGCAACCGCGTCTCCATGTTGCTGAAGGAACGCACCAATGACTGCAATCTCCCCATCTAGTCTGGTTTCTCCATATTAGAACTCTCCAAATTACTGATGTACCAATTCCACTAACGAAGGATCTAAGCGAGTGGTTCTGCACGTCCAATTACGTTCGGAACCATCCCCTATTCAGCTTGGAGAACAAGGAGGTTCCCGGGAAATGCAAGGATACCTGAGCGGTTCATCGGCCTCAGGTAAAAGATGAACTCTTGTGTGTCACCATGGAGAAAGCGAAGCAGATGGTGAAAGGGATTGACAACACGTAAATTATAAAGCATCTGATGCTTAGGACTACAAACTATGCTACGAAGTATGCATCATGGAGAAAGAGATGTGGGATAACTTTCGAAACAGAAAGCACCACTTAACCCTAACATTGTAACAAAGTCATTGCCGTGACCCTATGATGACAAGCATTTCCTCATGGATGACGAAATATGGACACTATAAATGTTTGCCGAACACTGTGGAGGAAGAGGATCACTTCGACTACGACAAATCGACCAAGAAAGCGATTATAGAAAAAGCTGAGAAACGAGGTAATGAAAAGGAAATAACAACCTGGGATGGCCGAGTGGAAATAGCCCAAGAAAAAGTTTACAGGTTGATAAAGTTAACAGCAAGGGAAAAGAGGGAAGAAGCCAAAAGGCAGAGGAAGAAGGGTGCAGATAATGAGAGGCATGCTTCCATGGACGAAGAGAAACAACAGGAGAGAAGAGAACGAGATTGAAGAAAAAGGTGCTGAATCAATGACTGATCGGGAGTAGCGAGAGAAAAAAAAGTCAGGCCACAAATAGAGCTAGGAGAGCTGGCGAGAAGCAGAAGAATACCTAAATGTCAAACATCACTGTAAACCTTTGGATCCTGTCAATAAAATTGTAAAAAAAAGTGTGAAAAGTTGAATTTAATTGGAAAAGTCGGCCTACGAAAAGTTGGACATCGAAAAGTTGCGCTCCCGGAAGTGCAGTGATCCAAGATGTATCACCCAAGGTGATTACCGTCTTGAATCTCGTGATCGGAAATAACATAATCCAGTATGGTGGCACCCATGCGGTGGTGGCCAGCTCGGAAAACTAAATGACGGTGTCCATCTAGGAAAACAAAATGGCGGCACCTTATGGGGTGGCCATCTTAAATGTCTTTCCGGACCCACGAAAATCATATTTTCCTCCACTGTGGTTCCCCAAAGGTTTAAATTTAGTATTATTGGGCCAAACACATGGCAATCAATCCTAAAAATATAATCAGTCAGAAACCATTACAGAACCTGCAGGACTGGGATTAAAATCTAGAAATTTTGTGTTAATTTTTCATAATTTCTAGTGCCTGAAAGACTAGAGACTTTAATGCGCATGGGACTCATAGAGCAACACAAGAGCTATTCACGTGGCAATACTTCGGTAAAAGCTGGAAATGGTACTCTTTTTCTTCCGCATCCAATACTTTACCGCTATCACCTTTTTTATGGAAATCATCCACACCTACGCTAACCAACTTTTAGAAATCAAAAACGTCATTCTGCTTATCTTCCTATTGCCAAGTGTTGGTAGTAAAATTTTGTTGTAAATCCGACCACACTTTGTAATTTACCCCCAAAATATTCCTCCTAAACTTCACCCAACGAGTTTATGCTTGGTAATAAATTGCCCCCAAAATAAACGGTTATTGTGGATTTTACATTGTATATGACTTCATGCGATTAAATATAAATGTTAAAGTTTACAGACACAAAATTCCACCAGAAAAAAATTACAGCGATGAAGATAACACGGGGTGAGTTTTGGTTTGGTCACATTCCTGTTGTGATATCCACCCAAACCGAAAACTGGTATAAGAGAAGCCGCCCAGCTTCCAAAAAGGACCGACCTTTGAAAGTAGTGATATCATTCAACCAGGGAAAGGTTGCTAAGGTTAATTAACCAAGTTAATCGCACCGAATAATACTTTGGACGTTAATTGAAAACTTGAAGATTGCTACCGCGAGTAGCAATCTTCAAATTTTCATTCAACTTTTGAACTGTTAGTCTGTGCGACTAACTTGGTTAATAGGATTAACCTTGGCGGCCTTTCCCTGGTTGAATGATATCATTACTTTCAAAGGCTGATCATTTTTGGAAATTTAGTGACTTCTCTAATACCAGTTTTGATTTTAGGTGGATCAAGGTTACTGGAAAAAATATAGATCCTATTTTGCATTTTGAAAGTGATGGTAATTTGGACGGTCTACATAGCACTTCTGTAGCTGCGAGTACTGGTCCGCCAGATTCGATAGGTGTCTTGGTTCCAGCTGTACATCTCTAGATGCGTACAGACTTGGGTTCGATCCTGGTGAAGGGAAGTGTATATGTACGGGTTTTTCTCCTGTTGTTTCTCGTCCGTTGCACGAGTGTTTCCTCTGCATACTCCGGTTTCCTCCCTCATGTGGCAAAAAAAAAAATAACTGTCATAATGGTAGTACCTCTTCCACTTGACATCTGCCACTTCAGTATTTGAATGGGTGGATGACCTGTGCATTGTCTCTTTCTACTTCTATTTCGTATGTAAGTTAAACCAATTGAGCAGATCTTCGAGGCAAACACACAATTCATTCTAATTATATATTCTTTTATTGAAGTCTACAAAGCTTAATCTAATCCGAATCTAATGTTGCTTTTGCACACTAACATATAAACATCAAGTTAAAATAACCTCGTGGTGCTGGTTTTACCAGGATAGATCTGTTTGAAGAAACATTAGTGTTAAATAACCAATTACTCAGTGTTAATTTGCCTTTTACTTGATTGCCTTCTTAGTTTTTTGGATTAAATTAGTAAACATTACAATCCAGTTGACTAATTTTAACCAGAGCTGTTGCATGTGACTGTTTCAGCGCACATTAACTGTTTGTTCAGCTTTATGTATGTGAATGTTCCCATAAGGTTTAAGAAGGGTGTACTGGTTCAATGGGTGCAATGGTGCAATACTTATCCATCTCCCGTGAAGAAATTTATGGTCTATACTTTTACTTGCAGAACCTAATATTCCTTTTAAGGTTTGACTTTCAGACCATTAGTAAAACATTTTAGTGCTACGTTTTGGTTTATTAATAAAGTAGTATTCCAAAGTGTACCAATTAATGCAAGTACCCACGTTTGCATAACACGATGCATAGGCATAAAGCAGAGAAATAATCATAGTTCCTCTGAAAATAAATTTATCCATACGTAAACACAAAACTAATAAAGCATTGAACTTCACTAAAAAACAAAGAAACAATATGGAGCAAACATTGTGAACTGCTATAGATGACAAGTAAGCAACAAATATGACGAAAAAACTCACGTGCCGTCCTAAGCATTTTCAATGTTCAGTCTATGTTGCTTCTTTGCTTTTTTCTTATTATTTGCTTACTTCGTTTCCAAATAAGTAACAAAAAAACTTCTTCGAAGGTATTACACAAGTAATACCAGGAATTTTCACTTCCAAAAACTGTTCATATAAGTGGGAAAACCTAAGAACAAATCTTCAACGTTGTCTACACCCCTAACTGATGTTTAGACCACAGACATAGTTACTGCGATTACTTACAACGTTTGATGACTTCATTACCTATCTGTCAGGAAGTTGTTTCCACCTCAGTCACGGAATGAAGAAAAGTTCTTATTTCCACAAAAATCTAGAAAATCCAAGATGCAGGAACAGGAACCAGAAGCACAATGCTGCTTGTCACCTTTTTGAATCAAAGAAAGTTATAATAATAATGTTTGTTGCTGAAGCAACAGGTCTGGCAAGGATCGCGGGGATCACTGACTGCCAGCCGCTGTTGGCTTAATTTCCAATTTTCCTTAGTATTATTTCCAGCGATTTATGTCTATTTATTTTTTAAGCTTAAAGAGGGGCAGCATTTAAGATGCTTGTAAAAATATTTGATAAAAAGAGGTGGCAACGTAAAAACTAAAACAAGATAAAACAATTTAAAAGCTTGCATATAGGTAAAAAATAGTTTTAAAAATGTTTAAATTGTAAAAAAAATGCATGGTCAGTGAAAAGGTGGGAACGAATTAGGAAAGGTGGGTTAGGATTTCAACTGCCTTACCACCAAGGTTAGACCTGCCAGGGACACAAAAGTTCCCGATGGTATCGCCAGTCGAATGGAGAAGGGTGGATGGCCAATTGTCATAAAACAAAACAATGAATAAAATAGGTAAAAAAAATGTACAACACTTAAAAGTCTTTACATAAGTTGATCGCCATATTAAAAATAACGCAATTAATAATAATAAAAATAACGCAAATACCACAATAGTTGATAGTTGACGTTTTGTTGTGAGATGCTGACACCGTACCAGTGCAAAAATGAAGGCGAGACTATGATGCTCTCTAAATGAAGGCAGACAGATCCTCCGTCCATAATTCTTTCCGGAAGTCGTACTCCGAATCCATACATACCGTCCTAGAATGAAGGTCATTCCAAACGAGGAGTAGCCGCACCGCAAAAAAGAATCTTTGGCAGTCAAGTCTGGATCCCCAGTCTCAAATTTCCAAGGGTGACCCCTGGTATTATGAATATATGGTGCTAGGTCGAAAAAAGAAAGGTCGATCGAGATTAAGTTTCGAAGAATCTTGTATGTCAAGATGAGGTCAAATCTTAAAAGGCGCAATTCCAGAAGGCAGAAAGTCCATCCGGTCCACAAGACGTACTAGTTTTAAGTTTTAATAAAGCGGAGGGACCTACTGAAGTTTATCGTGGTGCAATTTTTTTTTACCAATGCTGATTTTGTGGCCAGGGAATGTTTTGATTCCCATCATCGATCACAGTATTGGAAGCAAAAATACAACTTAGTAGCTTTGCCTTGGACTCGGTTTCCATCAAAAATTTGTTGTTGTATTTAAATGGTGGTAAGGAGCGCGTAGACATGGTTTTTTATGATAGAATTTAAAGAGAGATTGGGTGTTTCTACCCTGAAAGACTAATTCTTCCCTTTGCCTGTGACATAACTCAACTGAGTCCGAAAATGATCGTCTTGCCGTATTATAAGTAAGCAAGGACTCTGCATCGTGCTTCACTCTATATCGTCTCCATAGCTTTAGTTTGTTATGGTTCAAATTGATCAAGAAGGATGGAAGACGAGTATTACATTGGTTACGTGGAATTCGCCGTGGCTTTCTGCTGCACTTCAAGTGAGTTTTCAGAATGACCAAAAACAATTCCATGCATCATGAATATTGTGGTGGACCGAGAAGATTAACTCGTTCCAGTCAATCTTCCTAAAAGACATTCTAAGAATCTGGAAGTCCACCCTCCCCGCGAAAGATACACTGACGTTACCCTGTTCATCAGGTGAATTAAAACATTGAGCAAGA
>JAHWFP010096277.1:24175-34459 GCA_023313725.1 Lithobius niger
TTAGACCCTTACTTTTAACTTTTAACGATACGTTTTTGTTTATTAATCCGTGTTACTTTGAGAATTGTAATAAATAGGTGTAGTGGTGGATGAGGGGTGGGGTATGTGTGACACCTTTATAATTAATTTGTTGTTTGTTTTGTTGAGCCGCCTTTAAGCTCGGTAAATTGCTATGGTCCTTACTAACCTGGCTATCGCAAGTGTTAACAATAGAAACAAATCCTTTAATCTTCAGTCTATGTCTTGCAGCTGGCGTTTGCGAAATGGCATTGTTGCATAATAACAATGTTTAAAACAATGTAAAACAATCAATCTGGTCGTTTAGAGCTCCGTAACCCCTGAACCACTTGACCAATTAGAAAAAGCCTTATGGAAAGGGCACATCTACGGAGCAATACCTGTAAAATGAGCTAAGAACCAGCTTTACAGGACAAATAGTTTGACCTGTAGAGAGGACAGACGAAAGTATCCCCAGAACAACAACAACAACAAGCAGAACAAGAAGTTGTCTATTTGGCCCCTCTCTGTATCTCGGGTTTGGCTGGACTGAATTTCACAATTTTTGGACTGTAGACAGGCCTTGACTAGTCAAGGCTAGATTCCAAATTTGGTTTAAAATCTTTTAATTTTGACGGAGTTATAAGCTTTCAAAGTTGAAAGTTTAACACAGAGATCCTAGGTCGACCCTTACTAACACTGGCTATCGCCAGTGTTAATAGCATCGAATAATTAGTACTGTCTGAGTAGTGGCAGCTGAGTAGCTCATGTGCAAGGGCTTCCTGCCTCAGAAATACAGAAGATATACAAAATTCACAAACGATCGTAAATTCAATAACGCTATTATTGTTATTGTTGTTATTTCTATAATTATTATTTTTCTGGGTGAGAGCGAGTATTTCTGAACTCTTAATACTCGCTTTTAAGAGAGAATGGCCCGGTGGTAACAAAAGTCTAACAATACTTTTTGCAGTATTGAAGCCTGGTGTGGCCCACACTTTTTATACAGGCGACAAAACAATGAAACAGTTCACGTTGGCTCCTTGTACACGTTTGGTTCCTTGTGCATAACTTTGTAGCTGTATTGCTGTTAATCTATTTGACATTAATGTCGAATATTACTACAGTTAGCGTGTAACTATCGGGTGTTGTGTGCTCACAATGGTGTAACTTAACTGTTTCAGTGCATTCTTGCTCGAATCTGAAATGTGACTTACTAGAACAAGGGAAATTAAATAAAACTGCGTCATTAGACAACAACGACAACTTCGAAACACACACATTCGATGGCTAAAAGTTTCTTGGCTAAATTTTTTCAGCGTTCTTCAGTCACGTCGTCTGAGTTTCCGTTCTTTACCCTACTGATGATACATATATCGTTACTCATTATTTTCAAGCGCTTTTCCAGTCGTGGAATTTTATATTACTTTCAAGGACATCTCCAGATTTTCACGGACTCGCACGAACCCTGACTCAACTGTAGAGCTGTACAAAGCACACTGAAGTGATTAGTTTTTAAACAATCTCCAGTGATGTCATTTAGCCAAGTCGAATGCACTAACCAATATCTTATATATCGTGCGCAAAACTAAGAAAGTAAAAAAAAAATTCGATTACAACAGTAAGGTTTTACGTGAACTAAACAGTACAGCAACACTGCAGTATATCTGAAACCTTACAGGAAAGTTTTCTAATGTTTTATTTAACTAGGCCGTATATGTGTTTTGGTCGTCTCTTATTTTTATTGGTGTTTGTCGTAACTCCATCGACCTTAACAATTTCCGTTTTTGTCATATTTTAAGTGAGGTACATTTTATTTTACGTGCACAGCAAGTTTGCTGTTTCAAAATAATGCAGTAGATTTTTTTTTCTTCGTAGCCAAAGCTCTGTACTTAATTATTTATTCAACGTTGGCTTTAAATTAAAAACTTGTACGCAAATACAAAGCCATTGTCAAAATATTCGCAGTAAAGATCACAGTCACAGTTGCGGTTTTAATTGTTTCCTTTGCATTTATTCGTGTGCTATCTGCTTTTCTTTTTTTTTTTTGCTTCACCATTCACACGTGCAGTGGTGTTCCGAACTGTGAAGAGTACTGTCGACGATTAAAAAAATTTGGCATCCAGTACCAATCCCTCCTACTCTTTCCTTCCCAACATTATTTTAAGACGAAAAAGAATAACAAGATGCAGCAGCCTGCATTTCAGGTACTTTTAGTACCATTAGTACTATTTGTACTAATGGTACTGTTTTCATTTAAGTACTGTTTTCTTTTAACAGTATCGGGATGGGGAAGGGATGGGGTTTGGGAGTAAATTTTATGCACTACTTTACGCCCCGTGCGAAAAAGTACGACTAATGTATTTTTCACGATTAATTTTTTCCTTTATGCTAATGCATGGGTAAATACGATTTTTCAAATTTGTTTCGTAGATATTAAAATTTAAAAAATAATAGTTAATATAATAATATAAATAATTATTATTTTGAACTAAATTGCAGCATGTTTGCCTTGAGTCTGTAGCCCATAATTACCGGCAACGTTTCTGGCTGAAGCACTAGAATTAGTCCACAAAATTAAATATTTGTAAAATGCAACTGCAAAACATGCCTTAAATTTGACTGAAAAACAATTTCTGCGTTACTCTGGGCGCTTTACTTTGACCCTCACACATCATTGTTTTCTGAAACGTTCACCGTAAGACTAAGGCCGGTTGCAGATGGACCACAAAATGCGCTGCAATCGCAGACGCAATTTTTAGCGTTTGTGGAGCGTTTGTGGCGTAAAAATCGCAATCTGTGGCAGATCTGGGAAAATGTATGGGATATAACTGATGCTTTCACACGAAGTGGCGCGTTTCTGCGTTTATCGGTAAGTCTCCCTGAGGCAAATCGCGCTGTGTTAAAGGTATACCGTCGATTCGGACGCGATAGTGGCGTCGTTTCTGCAGCGATTTTCACGCGTTTTGTGATCCGTTTGTAACAAGCCTAAGTTATTGTTGATTGGCTAAACAATCTCAGTCACCCCCATGGCATTTTCGGGACGAGAAGGACCCTGTGCTGTGTCGTGCCCGTGTCAATAGTGGCATGTGAAAGATACTGGGCTTTCTGCTTTGATTCTTCCAGCTAAATTGTCCCTCTCATCATCATCGTAGAGCACGTAACCTAGTTTGGGGTCGTGCTTCCCTATAAGCAAACAAACAAACAAACAAACAAACTTATCTTCAGTCACTTATTGTTGCCATTTTTAACCCTTTAGCGACTGCATGGCATGGAAACGAAACATAGTTTGCCGGCAATGTACGCGATCATCAGCTTCCTCGAATAAACTTCCGTTTCAAAATGTACGAGCCAACGGCGGCCTCAGGCTGTGTAACGTAATCAGCTTCTTCGAATAAAGGACGGCCGGGAAATCCTGCCGAGAATCGCGACGGAAAGAAAAAAAGCTGGATAAATACTGAACAAGCATGCAGACGTCCTTATGGTCCTCGTCGTGCATGGCTAAACAATACCAGGTTCTCAGAGAGACCAGGTGGAACATAAGTCCTTAATTGAAACGTATAATTACTTTGCAAAATCAAGTTATCACAGTTATTGACGCCCATAAACATACACAACACCGTTTGCGCCTGTGAAGCTTCAACTGTCTTCTATCCCCAAAGCAACGTTGACAAAATTTTGATTGGTCACAGCAAAACCCTTGCACACATAGATGTGGCACATTATAGCACCATGTCGAGTAGGAAGCTTGCATGTTATGTTACCGAAAGCTAGTAGGGAAATTCTGCGCAATTGCTTAGTTTATACCGGGCGCCAAAAGTTTTACTATGATTATTCATACCACTTTAAAGCCATCGGTCAGTTTATATGTTTCAATCGAAAATCATGAATGGCTTGTAGGTCAGGTTGAACTTGAAACGTTAATTGTTAGGATACTGTTTTTGGTTATAACTAGGAAACATGCTTTGGGCCTATTGTAGGCGGAGCTAGCAGAATTTTATTTCAAATTTACATTTAGTGCTTATTTAATGACTTTACCGTATTTGTGGATGCTCCTTAAAAGATTTGGGTACAAAACTCACCCTGTTAATTTCGGCTCTTTGACTTTTTTGTTGTGATGTACTCCGGCTCTTTATCTTATTTTAGCTTTGGTTTTCAAGACGTCCGAAGCTACGTATTTTAATAGGCTTTCGTTTGCTCCATCGTCAAGGACCGCGATAGCATCAACTTCCATGTTAGGCAGTTACAATTAATTAAGTGGTTCTCGGGAGTGGAACTAAAAAAATTGGTTCAAGCGGGCGGGGTTTTTTTTTTTCGTTCATTCGTGATTTTTTCAGATTCGGCCGATGACCAAAAAAAAAAGGAAATCAGTAACTTACATTTTGTTGTCGAGTACAATATCTATGTTTAAATGCCCGGATCAGCGTGCGAAAGTTGTACATTTTATAAAACGCATTATTTACATGCAAGTTTTTAGTTGTGACATGCCTCTGAACGATCCTTAGATTCGTTTCAAGGCAGTCATGTGAATGGAACAAAGAGATGATGTGGTCATCGGCTCCTGGGTAGTGCTGATGCGTGATTTCTACTTTTTTTTTTACACAATGTCATAAAAAAACATTTCTTGAGCTAAGGAAAAAAACGAAGCATGTGTTCCTGAGAACCACTGAATTACTATTTAGTGGCCTTAAACGTCAAACATTGAAATCCTATAGTTTCGCCCCGAATTGACAGAGCCCAACGAAATCCGGTATTTGTGGTTGTGTCGTAACTATTTCAAGCATTACAAATTTCATTGACAACAAAATTGAACCGTTCGGCGTCCACAGTGTGGCCAATTTTTGTTGTTGTGCTTGTTGTTCTTGTTGTTGGGACTTTTTTCCCTCACTTGGAGACAGGGCCGGCGTAACAATGACACAAATGAGGCAACTGCCGCGGGTCCCAGGTAGTTTAAGGGCCCCCTTGACTACTAAAAATGTTTTCAATTTTTGTGTCAAATAGTCATGTCGTGGTTATCAAGTTCGTTTACATTAGACAAGCAGAACTCCCGGTATCGCTCTGGTAAAGTAACAATTCCCATTACTAAACATTTCTCTTTAAATTCCAATGAAGAAGTGATCGGTCTCCATCCAAAATTAATTTTAAAAAAATGTATTAGGTTTGTTAATGTGTAATTGTAAAGTAGTAGATAGCTGGGTTTGGTGTCGATTTTCGAGTCAGCAATGAAATTATTTTTCTAATTCTGCGTGGCCGCCAAATAATCAACAGAGGTAAGATTAACTGTTCTTCCCCCCCCCCCTCCACTTTATTTAGGTAATGTAGTATTAGAGTGTGAATACCACGGCAGTGAGACGCACTGGCCAACACGTGCTCCCCACACGATGTTGATGGAAGCTTTTGAATTTCGCTTTGGCGTGAGCGATTCGCACCACGTGCCTGGCACGAGGTGATCCGATCACAAGTACTGTCAGTACTGAATACCAAGATAATACATGTTACAGGTCTCTCTTTGCACATAATAAAGCCCCTAGGACTTTCAGCCATTTTCAGGTCACTTTTTTCTATGGCCACCCACTACCCATTATAGATTAGCTCCCCTCCCTAGTCAACCCAATGCCTCGGGCTCCACAATGTCTTAATCCGGCTCTTCCTGGAGATCGATCCAATAAACCCGATTTTCAATATTTAAAGCTTAAAACGCAGATATGGACATGGCCATGGGTCTATTGAATGCTATTTTAATGTGGCAACAATATTGTTGTTGTTGGAGAAAATTTTGCTCTCAACTTAAGATAGATCCAATGAAACGATTTTCAATTTTTATACTTTATTCCAGGTATTAATAAGGACCAGGACCCTTTGATTGACTGCAAAATTGTTATTGTTAATCTTGTTTGGGAAATAAACCCATTAGTTTCCACCAGAAATGACTTAGACCAAAGAAATTCGGTATTTGGGGTCGTGTCATAATAATTATTTCTCTGCATTAAAAATGTTATTGATAACAACCGATGGTTTTGCCTCCACAGAGTGGCATAGTTGTTGTTGTTCTTCGGACTCTTTGCCCTCACTAGTACAAGAAAATCATGCACATCGAGCTAAAAGCATGTAATCTGTTGCACAAATCATCCTTAGCTGAACAAATCGAACTAGCTATGGAAACAACTTGAGATACCATCCAAGGCCCTAATGCCCCCATGTGTTCCCCTTGCACCCAGGCTCTATGAGGCTGGTAAGCAACAAATTCTTGCTGATCTAGCTAAAAGCTTGAATTGTCGCACATAAGTCATTCTTAACAATCTGATCGAACACCCCTGCAGTCGCCTTCATGCCCCCCCCCCCCCCCCCCGTAGCGCCCCTTCCCCTCCCTCCCGTTCCCTACCCTGATGACTGTCCAACAAATTATAGCAGATCGAGCTGAAAGCGTGAATTGTGGCATACAAGTCATTCTTCGCAGTACACATCGAACCAGCCATGGAACCCCCATTAAATATCCCCAAGGCTCCCCTACCCCAGCACCTCTCTGTTCCCACTCCTTGAAGCTTGAACAACAAATTATTGCAGGTCGAGCTAAAACCACGAAATTTGGTACACAAGTCGTTCATAGCAGTACAATTCGAACTTACTATGGAACCCCCTCGAGATACACCCCAACCCCCGTTCTGTTACGTCTTCCCTGAGGCCTGACCAACAAATTCTTGCATGTAGTGCTAAAAAAATGAAATTTGGTATACAACTCATTCTTAGCAGTACAAATCAAACAAACTATGAAAACTCCTTGAGATACCCACAAGCCCACAATGCCCCTGCTTCCCCTTCTGTCCCCTCTCCCCCCCCCTTACACACACGAAACATCCGTGATCCTGATGGCCTACAAATTCTTGTGAATCGAACTAGACGCTTGAATTGTCGCAACAAGTCATTCTTAGCAACCACATCGAACCAACCATGAAACTCAAACTCCCATTAAATATCCCACAAGGCTTCCCACAGCGTTTCCCACTTCCCATCCCTGAGGCAAATTATCGCAGATCGAGGTAAAAGCTTAAATTGTGGCACGCCAGTAATTCTTAGTAGTACACTTCAAACCAGCCATGGAACTCCCGTGAAATCCCCCAAGCACCCATCTGGTCTCCCTTGCTGACGCTAGACCAACAAATTATTGCAGATCGAGCAAAAGCATGAGATAAGTCATTCATGACAGTATAAATCGAAGTAGATATGGAATCCCCTTGACATACTCTCCTATGCCACCTAACGCCCCCCCCCCCCTCCCGTGCCCCCTACATGATGCCTGACTAAGAATTTCTTGCAGTTAATTCTAAAAGAACTTTGGTACACAAGTCATTCTTAGGAGTACAAATCGAACTAGCAATGAAACTCCCATGAAATCCCCCAAGGCCCCTCAGCACCCCCCTATGCCTTCTCCATGATTCTGATACCCGACAAATTCTTGCTTATTGTGCTAAAAGCATGGATTGCGGAACACAAGTCATTCTTAGCAGTAGGAATCGTACCAGCAATGGATCCACATGAAATATCACCAAAGCCTTCCCCAGCTTCCCCTCTGTGCGCCCCAACGAAGCATCAATGACAAATCTATTAAAATCATGTATGCAATCGAATTCCATATGGAACTCCATAAGATATCCCTACATCTATATCCCAGTGCATCTTTGTGTCCCCCCAATGAGGCTGATGAAGAACAAATTCTAGTTCAGGCCCCGATGCCCCCATGTGTTCTCCTCGCACCAAGCCTCCATGAGCCTGGTGATCAACAAATTCTTGCTGATCCAGCCAAAAGCTTGAATTGCGGCACAAAAGTCATTATTAGCAGTACACATCTAAATTCAGTCATGGAACCCCTATGAAATATCCCCATGGTTCCCCCACCCCAGCACCTCCTTGTTCTCCCTGCCTGAGGCTTGACCAACAAACTATTGCAGCTCGAGCTAAAAGCACACACGTCGTTCATAGCAGTACTATATTCGAACTAGGTATGCAACCCCCTCGAGATACTCTCCATGGCCACCCAATGCCCCCCCCCTCCCTTCTGTACCTGCTCTCTGAGGCCTAAACAACAAATTCTTGCATGTAGTTCTGAAAAAAAGGAAATTGGTATATAAGTCATTCTTAGAAGTACAAATCAAACTAGCTATGAAAACCCATTGAGATAACCCCAAGGCCCCCACTTCCCCTTGTATCCACCACACACACAGCCTCCGTGAGCCTGATGACCAACAAATTTTTTCGAATCTAGCTTACACTTGAATTGTTGCAACAAATCATTCTTAGCAACCACATTGAACCAACTATGAAATTCCCATGAAATATCCCCACTGCTCCTCTCTTCTCATACCTGAGGCTTGACTCACAAATTATTGTAAATCGAACTCAAAGCTTAAACAGTGGCACGCAAAAAATTCTTAGCAGTAAACTTCAAACCAGTAATGGAACCCCCATAAATATCCACAAGGCTCTTTACCAGCACCCCACCAGCACCCCTTCCTGAAGCTTGACCAACATATTATTGCAGATTCAGCTAAAAACATAAAATGTTGAATACAAGTCATTCATATCACTATACTATATCAAACTAGATATCTGCTCCATTAAACTGAAACCCGACAAATTATTGCTTATCGTGCTAAAAGCATGTATTGTGGATCACAAGTCATTCTTAGCAGTAGTAATCGTACCAGCCATGGATCCCCATGAAATATCACCAAAGCCTCCCCCAGAATTCCCCCGCTGTGCACCCCCATGAAGCATCAATGACAAATCTAGTAAAATCATGCATACAATCAAACTCCTTATGGAACCCCATGAGATATCCCCATGGCTCCCAGTGCCTCTCTGTCCCCCCCCCATGACGCTGATGTTCAACAAATTTTTATTCAATTTGTACTGCTAAGAATGACTTGTGTACCAAATTAATGGTTGTATCTCTATCTGTAAGAATTTCTTGGATAAGCCTTAGGACGGAAGCACAAGGACACGCTGTAGTTCTGTAACTAGTAACTGTAACTAGTAACACGTAGTGAGTTCTGTAACTAGTTCGATTTGTACTGCAAAGAACAACTTACGCACAAATTTCAAGCATTTAGAATCTGCAAGAATTTGTTGATTAAGCCTCAGGTAGGGGGAACACGGACGAAGGTGACCTTGTGGGCTTATTACATAGGATCCCACGGCTTGTTCGATTTTTACTCCTCAGAATGTTTTGTATACCAATTCACGTTTCAGCATGATTAGCAAGAATTTGTTGAACAATAACCTCATACAGGTGAGTGTGATGGGGGCGCTGGAAGGGGCCTTAAGTGGTATCTCGAGGGGGTTCCATAGTTCGTTCTTTTTGTAAGCTAAGAATGGCTGGTGTACCAAATTTCATGGTTTTTAGCTTAATGTGGATGAATAGCAAATATTCTGGCCTGTAACGGTTGTACTACACCTGGAGATCGATCCAATGAACAAACTCAAGTTTTATAGCTTAAAACGTTGGTATGAACAAGGCCTAGGGACTCTTGAACGCTATTTTAATGTGACAATAATATTCTTGTAGGGAAGATATTTCTCTCATCTAGAGACCGAACCAAAGAAAAGATTTACAATAATTTGTATAGCCTAAATTGTGTGTTAAAAAGGCTAAGACTCTTATAAAAGTTATTTTAAGGTGACTACAATATTTTTGTTGTTGTTATTCTTGCTGGGACAAGAAAAAAAAAACAGATATTTGCATAGAAAAAAGCTTAAGCGTACAAAATATGAAAAAGCTTAAGCCTTAAAAAACTTAGTACTATAATACGGCTGTAAGCCATCAGCGTCGTACTAATACTTGTTAAAGAAGATCCACCTAGTTTTTTGGAACAATGGTGATTCTTTTACACGTATTAGTGCGATGCTGATGACTTACAAGTCTTTTCCCTATATCTGTTCCGTAAGAGCTTTAAGTTTTTTTAAGGCTTACATCCGTATTTTATTAGCTGAAGCATTTTTAATACTGATTTTTAGTTTATGTTTAGTTTTATGCAGCCAGTTACTACTTTCCCACAGTATTGATGTGATGCATTCCCGCCTACTAAGATAAAACGGCACATTAGCCACCACTGGTTGGGTTGCCAGTAATAGCAGTGATGCCTTGGGTTGCCAGTGATGCCTTCAACTGATGTGCAAAGTGTCTCCCTATTAAAAAATTTACCTAAAACCAAAACCTGTATAAGAGAGGCCTCCAAATTTCTAAAAATGGTTGGTCTTTGAACGTATTGGAATCATTCAACCAGGGAAAGG
>JAHWFP010096279.1:0-22846 GCA_023313725.1 Lithobius niger
GGAAGTGCGTAAAGGCCGAAATTGCGTGATTGTGATCGCCGCACTGACATCCATCCACTTACTTCCTCCTGCCCGTCGCGTTGCGTTGAATTAATTCCCTGCTGCATGGACACGCAATTTTGTACAGATTTGGTCGAAATTGCTTTTTTTTTTCCACCTGATAAATATGTAAGCATGCCACCTCTTGACCATAAAGCATCGGTGAGGTTGTGAATCTAGTCAGTTTAGCTCAGTGTTGCATTTTATAAGAATTTATTTAAGGTCTGCGTGATTTACGCGTGGCACTACACCAATCGATTTATGTTTCTTTTCTTCTTTCGTTTTTTTTTTCTTTTTCCTTTCCTATATCGTCCCTATACGTTGTTGAGTGTCTTTTGCAGCGGAACACAAAGATTGACGCGTCTCTTTGCTCTTAGATCATGGTACTGAATTGATTCAACTAAAAGGAGACGAAAATGTGCGCAGAAACGGAAACGGATTGGCCCGCAATTTATAGTTTGACGAAGGGGGAGTCGTAAATTGCCAAGCAGTGCATCACTTTTTACAAGTAGGCTGTGCGTATTCCGTGGAAACTGGAAAAAAAAACGATAAAAATACAAAAGTAGGAAAGAAAAAAAAAACTTCACTGGATGAAAGAACCGTAGCTCACAAAATGTAAAATAAAATAGAAAAAAATTAAAAAAAAAAAAGTTGTCAGTAGCATTTCATCGCTCCCCTAAAGAAAATGAGAAAAATAATGGTTGTTTTCAATGTTTGGCTGAAGATATAACTTGTTGGTTCTTTCAATGAAGTGTTTGTGGAATCAGCAGATTTAATAACGCGTCTTACGTTGGACAGTTTTTTTTTTTAACCATCAGCGAAGCACGAAGTTACTTT
Source organism: Lithobius niger (assembly GCA_023313725.1). Lineage (NCBI taxonomy): Eukaryota > Metazoa > Arthropoda > Chilopoda > Lithobiomorpha > Lithobiidae > Lithobius > Lithobius niger. Next base: position 877 of record JAHWFP010096279.1, read on the forward strand.
CTGAAACATGTCCGTAAAGTCCCTGTGTAAAACAAAATCGCCAGAAAGGTGCACAAGAACACGAACAATTTGCGAATTGTTACTAATGCCTACGAATTTCTTTCAAAACTGTGTTAAATTTGATACCAAATAGGAGATAAATTGCGTTCTTCGGTGGAATCGGCCACGCAGCATATGCAGGCTGCAGTTACACTTCCGGTTGATAGATGGTGTTCGTCGGCTGACCTTGACTCTTGCCGTCAAACGCAGGCTGATGTACCGAAACATTTTATATATGAAAAAGATTTTATATACGAGGTAGCATTTTATGTATGAGGAAACATTTCATATACGAGAAAGATTTTTTTATACACGAGATATCGTTTTATTTAAAGAAAAAAAATTCGTATACGGGGAAACATTTTGTATATGAGAAAGATTTTGTATATGAGAAAACGATTCATATGTGAGGCAACATTTCGTATAAAAGAAAACATTTTATGTATTGGGTAAGCACTTTATATACAATATGAGAAAGCTTTTACACGTGAGTAAAGATTTTACAGCCTATGTGACAAAACCTGTATGAACGTAATATTTTACATATTCGCCACATGATTTATGTTAGGCAACGTAAGTACATCCCAAACGGCGCCTCATACATTTTCGCCAGTATTTTAAATAGCTAAAAATAGTCTTAAATTCTCCGTTTTTAGGAATAATAGTACACTGACCACCACAGAGTTCATGTAGGTATGCTAAGACGTAAGGCTTACCAAATAATGGTAATCGTAAGGCTTCGTGATACCAATTTAACTGAGGTGTGCGTCTTCGCCTTTTATTAAGTCAATTTTTCTCGTATTTTTTTCCGCTATTTTAAGATGAGTGCGCCGAAAACGTAATTATTAAAGTAATTAGCGGTGTACCACAGGGATCAGTGAAGGCCGCCTTTTGTTCTTTATTTTTTTGAACGATTTGGCACGTGACCAGGATAAATTCAGCCAGAAAAAAAACATTGCGACGATTTAAAGCTACATTCAGCAATAATTAATACCCTCGAAAGCGATTCAATTCTGAAATCAATTATGATGTCGCCTATAGGCCACCACTTGACGGTTACCAATTTCGTACGATAAATGTATGAGAGTACATGTTGGGAGTGACAAGCACTATATCCGGATATCAGCAGCATACTAACAACTGTAAAAACGGTCAAAGATTTGGGCGTTTGGTTTCAATCAATTCAACGACCCACTGTTGCTCAGCAGTCCTGAACAAAATGCGTCGATCTGCTGTTGTCAGACGCTGATTCGGTCAGGGAAATTTGCAGGCTAACTTGTGGGCATATAAAGTGTACGTACACCTATTGTTGACGTGCGCGAGCCCAGTCAGGTCACAGTACCTACTACAAAATATCGATCAGATTGAATCCATTTACAGACGGTTCACCAAGTCACTGCTGAAAATGAAAAGTCTGTTTTACGGTAGGCGTCTTAAATAGCTAAAAATTTACACCCTGGAGCTTCACAGATTGTTTTAGCTTTAACATTCAAAATTGTATTGTATCACGGACATGAAGCAACAGTTTTAAGCTGACCATCCCAAAATAGAAAGCAAATTGTAAATAAATTTAGGACAGTTAGGATTGTTCTGGTTTGAATTCTCTTACTGATTTAAATTTTGTCAACGCCCTGTGAATTACCGACTAAGAGATTACTGAATAAGACCGAACTGACTGCCTTTCTAAAATGGCGAAACTATTACATTTAGTTCAAACTACTAGGAATAATGATAATAATACGCCCAAATAATACAAATAATAAATATGGAAATAATAGAAATTTATTTATCTATTTTTTTTTTAAATATTAATTTCTTTGAGCCTTAAGTCAGCCGAAGCAATTTAATGCTTGTATGGCTGAACCGGTTCAATTTGGAACATTACCAGACTTTTAGAGAAGAAATAACAGAAATAATAAAAAATATACCCAAAAGCAGGCTATGGTGTGCCCGGATCCTTTCCAGACCTATTGCGACGACAAAAAATAAAATAAATATTAAAATTAAAAAAAAAGATGTGTGCACCGGAAAAAAAAGAGGTATACGCCGCCCAAATTCAGCTACATAAATAAGTCATATTTTCGCAGCAGTGGCTTAAATAGGTGCTCCAATATTTCGGGTGAAACAGCGACTTCGATAATTTTAGGAAGCGATGCTAAAAACCAGTTGCAAACAGTAAAATTTGTTGTTTCACTCGAAGTCATACTGATTGTTTAAAATTTAAGCTTACTAACCACAGAATCAATATTTCTCTCACTGTTCTCGTGGATGGGTCACACTATACTTTCTCCTCAGTTTTTGAAAGGTAAATAGTATTACATAATTTTGGGGGGCATTACTAAGGAGCTCATAAAAACTTCGTTCTTAACCCGCCAAACATTGTTCTAGTCTAATTTTTATTATGGTACAGAGTGTGTGTTAGAATCGTGGAAGACATGGAAAATGTCATAAAATGTTCCATGTATGTTAACCGTGCTAAAGGTTACATTGTATCGGCAGGGAACCAAACGGCTCTAAAAAAAATTGTTATAACTTTGTGCATGTATTGTGAAACAGAACAGAATAAAATGTAATGGCACCGAGTCTCAGGCTACAGCAAATAAGTGAGGCACTTAAAAAAACTCCTCGAACATGTCATCAGAGTTGTTTTTAAACGCAAAATGAATTTTCTAATCACTCAGTGCGACGTCACTGATGACGAATCGGACTCATCAGGGAGCTGGTTCCAATGAGTTCACCGACTAAAGATAGTGTACCTGCAGATTTTCCACTAGGAACTATTTGCACAAACATAATTAAGTAATGACGGAGAATGTGTCGTCACACCAAACGTCTCTACTGAGCGAAAAGAAGGTACCAAATCACTCGGCTGTAAGAAATAAACGTATTTTTTGGCCAGCTTTTATACTTAAAATCGCTTAACAATTCTCTTGACAACGCAAGTGTGATGGTGAGCAAACGATGGTGAGCACCCCGTCTTAAAACATTGAGGAATTTCACAAACTCAACAAACATCACCGTGACTGATTTCAACAAAAGTGACTGCTGACACCAAAATCGACATCACACGTAATTTGTTTTACCACGTACGATGCATTGATGAGCAAAATGGAGGACAATGTCATGAAAAATTCTGATTTTGCTCACCATCATTTGCTCACCAGTCACCCTTGCGTTGTTAAGAGCGTCGCTAAGCAGGGTTACGTTAAATATCGGCCGATTAGCACGTTTATTATTTATGGCCGAGTGACTTGTTGCATTCTTTTAGATCAGTGGGGGAGAGGGGGGGGGGCACTGCGTGACGACAATCTTTACCAGTTGGTTGATTACTTTTACGTAAATAATCCTAGCTTAGAACAACGGCATGTACGCATTCTTTAGTCTGTGGATTCGGTGGAAAAAATTCCCTCCTGCAGTCGATGAGTACGATGGGTGCTTCAGTGGTGACGTCTCAGTGAGGCATCGGAAAATTCATCTAGGGTTTAAGAACTATACTTTGCTGAGATGGGGCTTTAGAGCCGAGTTGTTCGGCGATTTTATGAAAGTACTCATTTCTTCATGCCATTGGCCGCCATTTTACTCATGGATGCATCCAGGCAAGTGCGTTTTATAAAAAATGTGACGTCACATTTAATGGCAGCGGTCGCGTTAAGTGCAGTGCGTCCCAGACTTCACGACGAGTTTGAGAAAATGCGCATTGTACGGATTTGAATAGCATGTAGGCCCTACAGAAAACGATAACAACCAAACAGCACTCAATTGAAATACGGAAGGTTTTGGGTTTTCTGTAATTAATGAGACAGTGCTTCGTTGACCTTGAAAGATAAATTGAAGGCCAACTTTAACATGACTCCGCGTTAAGTTCACCGCTGCGGTTTTTAAGGAACAAGCGTTTTGCGCTGCAATTCAAAAATGTAAAAACGCAGCTATGCGTAGCATTCTCCGTAAACGACTCTTTTTTTTCTCCGCTACCTTTTACCTTTTTTCCCGCCGGGAGGGGGGGGGGGGGGAGCCAGAAAGCGAGCGGAACCTCGTGCGAATGTTAGTGTTCGGTGCGTTTTGAGAATAAACTAACCGTTCGTCTTGCGATAACGCCGCGAATTGGACGCCACGTAATCATCAATAATGCAGGACCAACATGAAAAATGCTTGTTGGGCCTGCGACTGTAGCCAGACCTGTAACAATTACCCAGCTAAAATTTATCGCCGTAAGGGAAGAAACTTTTGCGCCACAGCTGAAATTCGACTAGAATCATTCCGAATTCAGGTGTGGTGGTGGCGGGAAAGGGGGGGGGGGGGGGCATAGCAAAGGAAAATGTTTTACTTCAATCTGTTTGGCAGCTTTTTGTTGGTTGCGGAGAACTAATAAAGGCCCTCCGACAGTGAATAATTTAGACATTGCCTGCGATTTAATTAAAGCATGTCTTTAAAGCGTGCAAGTAAGGTTGGCGCGAAGGTCAATTTCATCAATTTTCAACTGCTGTTCCTCGGATGCTTCGTGTAAAGTGTTGCAATTAAAGCATACCCTTGCATGAAAGCAAGTGTGGAGAAATGCGTAAAGCTCCTGGCCAATCACGATTATGTTCATGTGCATTTACGTTTACTAGACTATGAGCATTTTCATGAACTCACCAAATATCTCATCGACCAAATCCAACAAAAGTGATGGCTCGTACATGCAAAATCTGCTGTACCCTCGTTGTACCCGACGAAATCATCGTTAAGCCAAAACCGAAAAAGTGTCTATAAAATTGAACAGACACTGTTACTGTAAATGGCCTATATGAACTCCCACGGACTTTTAAAATTAATTCGAGTAATTACTAGCTTATTTAGTTTGTTTTATGTATAAAACTTTTAGTTAAGTTTGGTGCAGAAAAACCATGATTGAAGAGGTGAAACATTGATTTCCTTTCATGTGTATAGGTTTTATTTAGTCAATTTCTAGCAGAAAAGATTACGATCTAAAATGCTTTAAGGTCAGAAATCGTTAAACAACCTAGGCAACTTCACAATTTCCGACCTTAAAGCATTTTAGGTGCTTTAAGGTCAGAAATCTTTAAATTGCGTAGTTATGTCCCCACCCCCTCCCTCCCAGACTGTAACTAGGTAATTTCACGATTTCTGACCTTCAAGCATTTCAGGAGAGTGGGTGCGTACTTTGCAGAACAGTTAATAGGCGATTTACGGTACATTCTGGATACCAGACACTCTGGTAGATTTTGCAAGTTAGAATGACGTCATGCTTCGGTTGTTTTCAAACGTATCCACTGAATGTATCGCTGAGCAAAGAGAAGGACAGTATCGCGGAAGAAGTGTTTTAAGAATGTGTGGTCAGCGTCATTTGCTTAACATTTCCTTGCGTTGTATGACTTTGCTAAGTAGTTTTACGTTAAATATCGGTGTTCGAGGTAAACTACTTACTTGGATTACTGCCTTCCTGTCAAACCGCTCTCAAACGTGTCAAAATTGATGATTCATTTTCTTCTTGGGGTAAGCTTTCTAGTGGCGTCCCCCAGGGTTCTGTACTTGGCCCTATCCTCTTTGTCATATTCCTCAACGATCTTTCCTTCGAACATGCTAATGACAGTCGACTTCGCTTTAAATTTACAGGATGACCTAAAAGCAGGTTCCCCTATTGTCAACTTAACCAATGGTTTCTACTTATCTGAAGATATTAACTATATCTATAATTGGTGTATCCTTTGGCAACTGCCCCTTTCCTTGAGTAAATGCTGTACATTCCATATTGGCGAACAGAACCCTGGGCTACTTTACTCTATGGCAGATTCCAACCTAAACGTTGTAACAAATATCTGTGACCTTGGGGTCTGATTTTCTACAAATCTTAAATCGACCTTACACTGTAATACAATTTCTGCTTTGGCTTTTCGTATACTTGCCTTAATACGTAAATGTTTTACTTCAAACCACTTCGAAATTAAGATTCGTGCTTTCTGCATTTTTGTCCGCCCAATTTTAGAATACGCCAGTCCCGTTTGGTCCCACACTTACTTCAGGATATTGATGTCCTGGAGTCGGTTCATCGTTCTTTCACCCGACAACTACCCGGTTTGAGATCCTTACCTGCTGGTGAACGCCTCACAATTTCTGGACTTGAGCCACTGGAGCTGCGTCGTCTGTGGGCAGACTTGGCTTTGACGTTTCAGATTTTGAAGGGTTTTCTGCCAGTCGATCGATCTTTCCTTTTTCAATTTTTTTAAGACTCGTGGACACTCTTAAAGCTATCCTTGCCTAAGTTCTCCACTGAATGTCGGAAATCTTTTTCCGCTGTTCGTGTCGTTGGCGTGTGGAACTCCCTTCCTGAACATGTTATGTTGGCACCATCCGTACCAATCTTTAAACGACGTCTGTCTCTTTGCCCTCTGAATAAGTTTTTAAAACGCATCTATACTAACGTTCCTCGGCTGTTTCCTTAACTCCTTGGTCCAGTATAAAAGGCAAGCCCTTCTGTGTCCTCGCCTGCACTTGCACACAAACTGAAAATTTTCGTTTTAGAGGGAAACTTCTCGATTGGCTGACCGATTTTTTAACAAATAGAACCCAGTGGGTCGAACTTGATGGAATAAAATCAGTAAAAACATCCGTCCCTAGTGGAGTTCCACAGGGGTCGGTTTTAGGGCCACTACTTTTCATTCTGTTTCTTAATGAACTAAAATGAAAATATTGTATTAAAAAAATTTGCTGATGATGTGAAGCAGTATGGTATGGTGGTGAATTGTGACAGTCAGTCTGAGCTGCAGGTTGAGTTGCGTAGACTTCAGTCTTGGTCCCTAGCTTGGCAGCTACCCCTGGCACCACAAAAATGTCAAATTCTTCACGTGGGGACAAATAATTTTCACTTTGATTACCACCTGTCTGATGCAAATTCACTTCCAGAGATTGCAGCTGTAAAGGATTTGGGAGTGTGGATCGCAAATGATCTGTCTTTCAGCATTCATTGCAATAAAATAGTAAAGGTAGCACGACAACGTGCTGCTATTATACGAAAATTCTTCCGTTCAGGGAATCCTAAAACCTTGGCTTGGGCTTTTAAAGTTTATGTGAGACCTATACTCGAATATGCAAGCCCGGTTTGTCACCCCATTTACTTAAAGACATTAACCTTGTTGAGTCGGTCCAACGCAGGTACACCAAGACTTTAAGAGGTTTATATAATTTACCATATATCGATCGACTAAATGCTGTGGGGTTGGAATCTCTTGAATTAAGAAGACTAAGGGCAGACTTGAGTCTGACTTATTTAATTTTACGTGGTAACTTGGGTGTGGACTCGAGCCATTTTTTCGAGCTTCGTTCTGGTGATAGGACGAGGGGACACTCCTGGAAATTGGTGGCAGCTCGTTTCAGGACAAATACTAGGAAATTTTTCTTTAGCAATAGAGTTGTAACTTGTTGGAACAAATTACCTGCAATGGTAGTTGAAACTCAAACCTTGTCCTGTTTTAAAAGTCGTTTTAAAAACGTCTGTCTAAAAAATTATCTTAGTAGAGATTTTAGTTAAAATGGAATTCTATATTTTTTTTCTTTGTAATTGCATATGACGAAGCATAATTTTGTGAATAATTTTTTAATGCTTTAGACTAGTATTAGTGGCACGTCCTCCTTGTTCCATTTTGATGTATGCACAAACCTAAAGTTCTTTTTATTTTTTATTCTTAAAAATTTTACCAGGCTAGGTATTAGCGGACTCCAGTTGACCTTTGCAATCATTGCAGGAAATTTTATTATTGTTGTTATTATTGTTGTTATTATATTTTTTATGATTGATAATTGGTTTTAGCCAAACTTTAAACAACGATGCATTATTTTATTATTTTTAAAAAGAAACATTGGCATCATAGCTGGCTTCTCCCCCCCCCCCCCCCAACCCCACCACTGGTCCCTCACGTTTGGCGATGCCATCGGCGACCATTGTGTCCCTGGTAGGTCTAACCTAACCTTGGTGGTAAGGCATTCGTGACCCCAACCCAATACCATCAACCCGTCCTCCTTACTCTGCAGCCGAGCTGTCGTCTTCGTTTTAAACTTTTAAACTGTTTTGTTTTTTAGTTGTTGTTGTAATCTATACTTTTTTTTTTAGTTTTAACTTCGGATGACAGTCAGTGACCTCCAGGTCCTTGTCATTCCGGTTGCGTTTGCAACAAACGTATATTATTACTATTATATTATTAAATACCATCCGATACGTACTTTTATTCTTACATAGTGACTTTGCTACTTTCATTTAGCTTAATGGGGACACTGCGTGACGGCAATCTCCACCAGTTGTTAATTATGTTTACGTAAATAATCCTAGCGAAGACGACTGCAGGTCCGCCATCTTTAGATGGTGACTTCAGCGTAAAAACCGCCTCCTTTAGTCGATGAGTACGATGCATCATCGGTGACGTCATGCTGAGGTGTCGGAAAATTCCCCGCGCGTTCTACAGATTAACAAATTAACTCTCCCTACTGGCATCTTCCTGTACACCCTACGAAAACTGGCATTCTGCACCTCGGACTTAAAAAAAAATCGCCTTTTTACTCATGGCTGGTGCTATCATCCTCTTCTAGCCATTACTGAACTGTAGATTTAGGTCTAACTATTGGTAATTTTCTCAAATTCGATGATCGTATTAGCTCCGTGGTACATAAAGCAACTGGCACCGGTTTTTTTAATCAACCGCATAATTCAGTCTCGTTGCCAGGAAACTTATATTAACGATTTACTTCCCGTGTGCGCCCTATCCTTGAATACGCATCTGAATTTTGGTATCCCTATCTTATTAAACACCGTTCGACCATTTGAAAAGGTCCAGCGTAGATTTACCAAAAATGTTGAGGGGCTAAAGTAAGTTTCTTATGCTCAAAGACTTCAAAAACCAAACCTACACTGTCTGTTGCGGAGGCTGACCAGAGGCAATTTGATTACCCTCTTCAAAATTCTTGTACTAAATTATGGGGGAAATTCCTTTCAGTCTTTTTTTTGCCGTGTCGATGTATTCGGCCACTAGAGGGCATACTTATAAACTCTTATGACCTACTTACTATACATAAAACACAGACCAAGGGGTTCTTTACATATCGTATCATATCCGCTTGGAGTGAGCTACCGGCACATGTGGTGGAGGCCTCAACCATCAATATGTTTAAAAACCAACTGGACTTACATGTTTCACAGTGTACTGACTGGCCTTTTTTCCACTGGTAAAAAAAAAAAAAGGGAAATAACCCATAAAATTGTCTTGGTAACAACCATAGTAAAAATTGTACATTAAACTTGCGTGTAGCAAATTCGAAATTTGTAGCACTTAGTCGCACCGTCAATAATACTTTGGACGTTAAATGAAAACTTTGCTACCGAAAATAGCAATGTTCTATAGTTTTCATTTAACCTTCGAACTATTAAGCGGTGCGATTAACTTGGCGAATGTTTTGGTGTGTTGATATCACTCATTTAAAGGGCCGACACATTCGGAACTTGGTGGCCCCTTTTACCAGTTTTGGTTTTTGATAATGACTACTTGGATTGTTACCGCTATTTATTTCTAACAAGCTGAAGCTCGCGGAGTTTGACGCACATTTGCAACATTTGGACGGCTTGCTGTTATGTGTTTGTTGCGAAAGGCGTGTATCCCGTCTACGTATTTTTGCGTACACTGGCTAACAAACGCTTATTTTCGTTCGCTTCACTCACTCAATGAGCATCTCCCCTGACCCGGCCTCCATGGACTTTCATATGAATATATCTCCCGGAAATAAATGAATACGTCTTTGTACAGCAAAGTCAAAACCTTTAGCCCGATGGCTTTGTCATTTTTGTTCAATATTTAACCGAATTTCACGAATCCTTTAATTTTAATCATCTACAACAACAGACCCTTTAGCCAGTAGTTTAATGTTAAGTTGCACATATGTGAAGCATTGTTTTAACCATTAAAAGTTACGTTTACATCCGGAGCACACGGGCCTCCCCTGACCCCGACTCCATGCACTTTCATATGAATATTCCACCGTAAATAAACACATACGCCATTGTACAGCAAAGTCGAAACTTTCAACTCAGCGGCTTTGTCTTTTTTTCCCCCCAATAATCAACTGGGTTTCACTAATACTTTCATTTTAATTGTCCACAACGAGAGAACCTTGAGCCAGCGGTTTAATATTATAAATATTAATATTATAATGTTATAATAGATGCATATCATACCAATACCCCATAAGAGTTAAGGGACCCATCAAGTTTTGGCCATAGAAAGTAGTGATATCAGAGCCAAAATGGCTGCCCCGAAGTTTGTGGTCCGAACCGTGATCACTCAAGCTTAAATGACAACCCCGAAGTGTCAGTTAAGATTGAGTGATCAGGGTTGGGACGGAAAACTTGGTGGCAGCCACTTTGGCTTAGATATCACTACTTTTTATGGCCAAAACTTGATGGCCATAATGGCCCTTATGGGGTTTTGGTATGATATCACCCCTTTTGGTTGTTTTATTGTTTTGATTTAGTGTAAGTATTGATTGTGAGCTCCTTATGAAAATGTAATTGTAAATCGCTTCTCGAACAGCCTGAAAAAATCGTAACTTTGCTATAATTAATGGTCGCTGATTAATTATATTTCCAATAAAGTGGCAATTGTATTCATTTGATTGTACAAGAACTGAGCAGATTAAGTTGGTTTCGATTAGTTTAGGTTTATCTAGTTTATTTTTGTGTTTTTTTTTTTTTAATTCAAGGAGCACTAACCCTGCACGGTTTTTCTTCCCCATAAACAGTTTAGTAGACCATGATATAACTTATTTATTTTAGATAAGTTACCATTACAACGTATCACTTCAATTTAATTGTGAAACGGAAACAATAAATTACCGGAGTCTGCATTGTTACTCGGCTATGGAGAAAAATTATTTTGATAACAGATGGCGTGTTCCCAATGTTCACGAAAATACCATTACAAATGATTACGATCTTTGAATTTAAAACATCCCCAAATGTCAAACCATAAAAGGCACCTATTGGAGTCAAACGTAAACTGAATGTCAAATTTCAAGCATATCTGTCGCATAAATTATTTCATCTGAGTGGAATTAGCTAGTAATAAGTAGTAGTAGTAGTAGTAGTAGTAGTATGAAATCAGCGATGTTGAGGTACCTTTTTCGTATTGAAATCCTTTATGCACAGCTCTGAAACAGAACTTTCTGTTGTCTACTCGGTAAACCCCGTCGATCTATACAATTTCCAAAGCTCTCTGTCGCATTATTATTTGGTATTCAATACCAGAAAACGCGTGTTTAATGTCTCGGGTAAGAGAAGCAGTTGCTAGCTTTCACCCAAATACTGATAATGAACAACAACAATTGAACAACAACAATCAGACGTAAATAATTAGACGCCATGAATCCAACAATCTGAACATGACAAGCAAAACGCTAGCACTCTTCTAGATACCTGAACTGAAGCATTGTTTCAGTTTATTGGCAACAATCAGTTTTTAGTTTATTGCCAACAATCATTCCGTTTACAATACTCGAATACTGCTATTATTAGACGGGTGGCCGTTTTACAACACGCAATTCGATTTTATTAATGTAGATAAGTTAAATGGTTTAATACATAACATACGCCGGTCTAGCTGGTTCATGCACGCGCAAGTGAAATACTTTACTGGGTTGCATGAATTGAAAAGGACCGCCAATGGCCCCAGTCCCCCCCTCCCCACATTCCCCTATTTTGTAGTATGATTTCCGCCCTACAGCCTGTCTGGTACCCTCTGTAACCCCATTCCCTGCCTCCCTCTGTTGTGTGGTCTGACTACCCCCTTCTCTACCCCCCCTTACCTTGAAACTGCTGGTGTTTGGTCTTCTTAGGGAAATAAGTAGTGTCCCCATCCCCGTATTTCCCTCATTGTGTGGTTTGTTTACCACCCATCCCTACTCCCCTTATCCCGTGGAACTCCTGATGTTTAATTTTCTTAGGAAAATAAATAGCGTTTTTAAGTGTAGGGCGACACTTATTCTCACTTATTGTTAGTTGATCGTTACTGTACCAACTTTAAAACTATTCAAGTCAGCTCTAAAAGCCAGCATTATTGAAGCAAGCAATATTTTGTTTGTTACCGCTCGCTCTTTTTCTTTGCTTCCGTGTCAAGAATCCGTGGCGAGAATGGACCTGCTCGCCCTCTTTCATTATAGTGCATGATGAATTTGCTTGCCCAACCTAAGCTTATTATATATCAAGTTAGGCAACAATCATCACAACAAACATCACATCAATTCGATTGTCGAGGTTGTAAACCATTGTGGCGCGACGCCATAGCGTCAGTATCTTATATCTTGAAGAAGAGTTGGGACACATTTTAGGTACTTGGATAAAAATAATAATGCGGTACAAAAGCTTAAAATGTGTTGAAATCAAGAGCAATGACCCACCTGACAAAAATTAACTCGTGTAGGAATGCCAGCTAAGCTGCTTTCAATGCAAAATCTAACCCTCAATAACGTTGAAAATGTGTTACTAGTTACTAGCTAGCTACTAAGTCCGCTCATCCCCATGTTAAATCCCATAGGGTGATTATTCATCGATACTGAGATAACGGGAAGTCTTCCATCTATGAAATTGGACGAATGGCTGCAGTACAATACGAACTGCGTACCTTTTGTGGTATGGAGCCTAGGGGTGTAACGAGGATGGCGTGGGATGGCGCGTAAGTACGAAAATATTGTTATAACCATTGTTAGAATTGTCGGCATCGTCTCTCATTGGACGGCTAAAGTTCGGACAATGACAACGTATATACTGGCGTGCGTGTCTAGACACACGCTACTGTAGCACGATGAATCTAAACAACGTTGCCAAAGAAATTATATTCAAGTCCAATTCACGAAAAATAAACCAACCTTAAAAACGAAAAGCAAAATAAACAAAGCCAAAAACTGGTGAAGAGGCAACCAAGTTGAGCCTGGTTCGGCTCTTCAAAGGAGTGATATCGACACGCCAAAACTAACGAAATAAAACAAGTCACAACAAAATTAAAACATAAAGGTTATTAAGTTGAGAATGGTTCGGCCTCTAGGCAAAAGGTAGTAGCAAAGTGTTGAAAACCAATTTCTTGTTGACGTGCCACTTTATCACACATCTGCACGGTAGTGGAGTTGAGTCAATACACAATTTAAAAAAAAGGAGTGATATCATATCAAAAACCAAAACTGGTAAAAGGGGCCGCCAAGTTTCGAATGGCCCTTCAAAGGAGTAATATCAACGCACCAAAACATTCGCCAACTTAATCGCACCGAATAAAGTATTATTTTAAATAAAATAATAAATTAAATTTTTAATTTTAACGTTCGATGGACGTTAAATGAAAATTTGAACATGCTACCGTAAGTAGCAATGTTCTAGTTTTCATTTAACCTTCGAACTATTAAGCGGTGCGATTCACTTGGCGAATGTTTTGGTGTGTTGATATTAACCAATCGGAACTTGGCGGCCCCTTTTACCAGTTTTGGTTTTTGACATAGATGCATTTTTTCCATTCATGGTGTATGGTTTTTGTTGAATTTCTTTATGACTCTAGGCCAAATGTTATTCATTCGTGTTATTCGCTGCTGTTATTTTCATAACATAAACTCTACATTATTTACAAATTTGGTGGATTTGTTGACCACTGAAATTTATTTGTTTTCATTGTATGTGCCTTTATTTTGCATGAAGGAAATATTTTCGTCGTAATCTTGTTACGCAGCCTGAACGGCGATGTAATGTATGTAATAAAGTAAAGTAAAGTTAAGTAAAGTTTTAAAAACTGCTTTGATGAGGTATAGTTTCAGCGATGCGCTCTTTGGTGATTTTATGAAATTTCTGTGCAGATGACGATTTTAGGAATTTTTGTTTAGCTTACAATTATACCTCATGCTTGTTTCAAAAATTTTGTTTCGAATATTGCCTTACATCGCCTTATATCCTGCTAAACTATGTACAACCATTCAGAAAAGCACGATAAGTTAGTGTTAACAAGTAAACTAGCGAACTCGTAGTTTGGTGAGCAGTAAACCTCGATTTCCCCTCCTCCCCCCCCCCCACACACACCTAGTAAGGGAGTTTTAGACGGTCATTCGTGACATAGTATATGCTGAGTCAGTGTTGCTTTTATGCTGAATTTCCTTCAGCTTTCAGCTATTTCTTAAGAATATTCATAACTGGCTTGTTTTAAATCAGGCTAATGGATTAGAAGTTAATAGGTAAAACCGATTTTCTGGCATCATCCAGAATTTTTACAAAACTGAAATATAACCTTTCTTGAATGGGACCTTTCTTAAAGAAAATTTCTTCGGTCTATTATTCGTAATACGTTTGTGTTTAGTCTGATGAATGGTTTAGAAGTTTAAAGCCAAAAACAGTTTTTTTTACGCCATTTTGATCTGCCATCTTGAATTTATAAGAAATTTAAAGAGGACATATTTAATGAAATTCTAATGTGGAATATTGTTCGCAGGTTCAATCTGGTGAAAGATTTAGAATTTACAAGCCAAACACAGTTTACGCGCAGGGGGGAGGGGGGGGGGATAACGCTTAATGGTGTGGCGACAGCTAAATCATATCTCAGTCACAACCTCAGTCACAATGCAGTGGTCAAGGTTGCCACTGTGACACACATCATAGAGATGTTGAAACAAACCCCAAAAATCTGGATCTTCTCGTATATCTGCACCTTCTTGAAAAATAAAAAAAAACATCACAGGAGAACGGAATCCTCGCCCCTAACGCTAAGTCTCGTGAAAGACGGAAACGGCAATAACACCATCAAGATGGTACAATCTACTAACGCATGACGGGCTGTAAGTAGCCGGCGACACCAATGACATTCAGGAGGGATGTGCCCCTCAAAAGGTAACAATGTGTAAAGTTGGTGTAACCAATATGTAAAGGTACCAACACCACTTCTTCTTGGCAACTTTAGCGACAAGCCGAGTGCCTTTCATAGCCGGCAACTTACTGCCGTCTCGTTTGTTTCACAAGGTTTGCCAAGCAGCATGCAACCTCAGACGTAGAGTTATGAAGGTATATCCGAGGGAACATGACTGGGACAACTTTCGGAAGGACCAGAAAGGGCCTTTCAGTTATGGGACTCCATTCACACAATTTGATTGAGACCTATTTTGATAAAAATGTTTTTCAAAACTTTATTCATATAACCAGTTTGCAATCGATCTGAGGAACAATTTGAAAATTACAGGCCGAAAACAGGTTTTTTTTCGGGAATTTGGGGGGAAAGGAGCGTGCAGCCACATACTGCTGCGAAGCGAGTACTAAAACAACGCCATAAATAACAAAGGTAACTCACGTGGTGCTTGCATCACATAATGCATAAAAACCTCGTGAATTCCTGAAACAGCCTGTGGGGTGATGCGCGCCCTCGTGCTTTGTTCCAGGAATGCCCTCGGTTTCTATGCATTATCATATTACGACTCACAAACTGTTTCCTTAAAAATGGTTGTTTACCGAAAGAAATTCTGCAGAATTTAGCACCATTTAGTGCTATCAGAAGCTGACAAATGCATAAACATCCGTACGGACTATCGCTTCGTACTCTATAAGGACTCATTAGGCAGCGACCCGCCTTTGCATTCTCGCAGCTAGTATTCAATCGCGATGGCTAAGGTGGCGTTGCCATGGTAACAACGCTACCTGGATTAGTTAAATCCGCCATCGTTTAAGTGAATACTTGCAGTCTTATAATCCGTGACAACAATATAAAGAATTCCTCCTGACGAAACAATTTTCCCATTCGCTTCTGAACTCACGTTATTGGCTGTTTTCGTTGAGAGGCGGCGGACATAAAACCGTCGCCATGATGGAATTTCAGGTGACGCCTCTAGCTACGAGAATTCAAAGGCGAGTCGTTGCGTAAACGCGCCCTAATTACAGATTTACGCAACGAAAAATTTGTCTCTCACTAGCTATTACTTGGTTAAATCTAAATCTGCTGTCTGCTTCTCGCTTTTACCGGAGAATGCGGCTTTCGAGTTGTCTATACGTAGTAACCATGGCAACAACGTGGACGCAAATCTTCTCCTCGTGCCTCGTCAGTACAAGAAGACGGACTGATTTCTGATTGTCAGCATTCGATTTTTTGTTTTCGATTCGATAACCCCGACATGGACGCCATGTTGGATTTTGAATTCTCACTGTGAGCAACTATTTATTCTACCGTCGTCTGATCACCAGCTAGAAGCTGTTCTTTGAGCGAGCATATCAAATTTTGGATAGGGTGAAATGACAACAATGCTGTAGCAATGTTAAAATTACTATTGCAGTTTGTTCTTTATCCGTTTTATTATTTAAATTACGTTTAATTTGTTATCTATTAGCGCATTCATTTAGTAAAAACGGGAAAGTAATCATAAATAAATAACGATTGACTAGCAAATAGCGTTCGGCTAGTGAGAACGTCTCGTTGCCTAAACGTGCCCTAACAGATATCACTAGGTTGTCTGGGAGAGAAGCTTTGGATTACGTTTCCTGGCTCCTGGCCATCGATTCATCACGGCAGAATCTCCTTTTGCCAACGGAACGCTAAACAGAGTTAACTTCCCAGCACACGCATGAATTGGCATTCATCCAGCAGGCGAGACACGCGATTTCCATCTCAGTCGGTCTTAGCTTAAAGAAGCAATCGCTTTCCCCACTTCCAGCATTCAATGCTGTTGCATGCAGAGCTGACGCATGTCTGGACTAATCGTAACACGAGTGATATTTATTTGCATCATATTTATTAGTATTAAACGCTATAAAGCTTATTTATAACGTGGGTTATCCAAGAAAATATCTATGACCAGTAGGTCCACAGTGGGATGCATGGGTTGCGACCAAGAACGAGAGGCGATAAAATTATCATCGGCATACCGTCGATCTCAACGGGCCATCTTTACGTGTTTCTGTTGCAATCTAGCGTTATATACTGTACAATACGACTCAGAAGTCCCGAACCAGGCAGGCCTATTTTGGAAGCCATTTGCTACTCCCATTAGGTGCATAGTTTGCTGATTTGTACACCTTAGGCGTAATATGGTATAGGCCTACACTGTATAGGCCTATACCATATAGGCCTACCTGGTTCAGGATTTCTGAGACATACTGTATAGGAAGCGAATGATTGAACAACGAATTTTTTTTTTCAGAGAAGCAAATGGCTGAATGAAAATTGAGTATGTCCACGGGCACTAGGAGCAAACTGTAAATGTTAAGATTCCGCAGCTGCAAGATGGCGTTATGGTTGATTCTGAAGATTTTCCGTTTGTCACAACTTGCCTTTTAAGCTAACAATGAAACCGGCAGCTGATACCCCTTAGCTAAAAATTAGGAAGCCATTTGTGTATGGCGGAAAAACAATAGATCCCCCTTTTCAGAATATGTCCTAAGCATGTCCATTTCGGGCCGTTAAAGGACACGGATGAGCACTTTGAACCCGAAAATCACTCTAACAACAATTAAAAAAGGAGCGTTCGCGCGAATTAAAGATGATCTATTTAAAGTACGATTTTGGGATTCAACGGTTGCGTTTACGTAAAAAAATATATCTCCTTTCCTGTCCAAATTTGTTTGCTAAACAAACGTTTTTGTTTCACATTAGGTTTTTGATTTTTTGACGGTTAAGGAGTTGTAACCAAAAATCGGTTTTTTTTTTAGGAGGGGGTTGGGGAGGGGGCAGTAAATCACTTTGAACTTGCTAACACATTTATTTTTTCTAGTTGCCCTTTATGTGCATCCACACCAAATTCCATGCTTTTTACACAAAGTGAACAATTCCTTCAATTTTGGACCCCAAACCGCCCTACTATTAGTACTGAATGACGAAACAACAATGGAGCAACATCCGTTGTGATTGGTTCCATTGTGTTTCTTTGTTTCTTTGTTTTTACGGTGCCAGTGTAAGTGGCACCTGCCCTTCTGTCCTCCCAGTCACTATCGTGGCTAATTTATTATTATTATTATTATTACTACTAATATTTACAGCCAATTTCGTTTCTTTTACCTCGTTGTAGCCTAGCGTGTGTTTGCCAGCGTTGGAGGCCTATAGTTCAGGCACCCCCTGGTGTAAGTTTCTTGTACACTGACGTTTTAATTTACATATGAAAAACCAAAACTGGTAAAAAGGGGCCGCCAAGTTCCGAATGGTTCGGCCCTTCAAAGGAGTGATATCAACACACCAAAACATTCGCCAAGTTAATCGCACCGCTTAATAGTTCGAAGGTTAAATGAAAACTAGAACATTGCTACTTTCGGTAGCAATGTTCAAGTTTTCATTTAACGTCGTAAGTATTATTCGGTGCGATTAAGTTGGCGAATGTTGTGGTGTGTTGATATCACTCCTTTGAAAGGCCGAACCATTCGGAACTTAGCGGGCCCTTTTACCAGTTTTGGTTTTTGATATGATATCAGTCCTTTTTTAAAATTGTATATTAAACTCAACTCCACTACCGTACACATGTGTAACGTAGTGACACGTCAACAAGAAATTGGTTTTCAACAATTTGCTACTTACTACCTTTTGCCTATAGGCCGAACCATTCTCAACTTGATCACCTCTTTATAGGTTTTTGGTTTGGTTTTAATTTTCTTGCAATTGTTTTATTTCTTTAGTTTTGATGTGTTGACATCACTCCTTTGAAGCGCCGAACCACTACCAAGTTGGTGGCCTCTTCACCAGTTTGGCTTTTTTTATTTTGCTTTGTTTTTAGAGTTGGTTTATTTTTCGTGAATTGGACGTGAATACAATTTCTTTGGCAATGTTGCTTAGATTTATCGTGCTACACTAGTGTGTGTCTCGGCACGCTCGTCAGTATACACGCTGTCATTGTCCGAACTTTGGTTGTCCAATGAAAGACGATGCCGACAATACTAACAATGGTTATAACAATATTTTCGTACTTACGCGCCTTCCCACGCCATCCTTGTTACACCCCTAGGCTCAAAACCATAAAAGGTAGGCAGTTCGTATCGTACTGCAGCCATTCGTCCAATTTCATAGCTGGAAACCTTCCCGTTATCTCGGTATCGATGAATAATCACCCTATGGAATTTAACATGGGGATGAGCGGTCTAGATTTAGCTAGCTAGGCTAGCTAGGTAGTAACACATTTTCAACGTTATTGAGGGTCAGATTTTGCATTGAAAGCAGCTTAGCTGGCATTTCTACACGAGCTAATTTTTGTCAGGTGGGTCATTGCTCTTCAATTCAACACAATTTAAGCTTTTGTACCGCACTATTATTTTCCCTAAGTACCTGAAATGTCCCCAACTATATGCTTCAAGATATAAGACACTGACGCTATGGTGTCGCGCTATAATGGTTTACAACCTCGACAATTGAATTGATGTGATGTTTGAGGCACATACATCCCTGTTGGCTTTCCTGTATGACTCAGTTTTGCGACATATTGGTTGAAACGTATGTAAATGTTGACAACACGGTCATTGTCTTGTTTTTTTCTTTCGAGCGAGATGATTTTGCGACGTAAACTCTAACTTGTGTAAATGTTGCAAACGCTATTCTCAACGGGTCGCAGGACATACCGGAAGGATTTATGTCCCTTTAATACGGTTTCTTTTTAAATCCTTGTAGCCACAGACTTTCCAAACCATGTCAGGTAGTCTACTGAAATGTACTGGTAAATAACAGTTATATAATTTTTCACCAAATTTGTTTTTACTCATTACTGGTAAGAAGCAAAATTTTTTTAGCAGGGTAAGTTTTCGTGTCTTTAATTTCTTCCCTGAGTGTTTTTGTTTTAGAATCTTAACTTTTTTAACATCATCGGACTATTTCAAATTTTTATTTCCAAACATTAACCATAATACTAGGAATACAATTTCTTCATTTTTCAAACGTTGAAATGTTGAGCATACGTTAAATTAAAGTTTATAGGTAAAATGGAAATAAGCCTTCAGCGAAAATGATATACTAGAGATAACGTTGTAATTATAAGCCAGCATTATACACTTATTTTTAATTCAAACGAACTAGCCCACATTCGAACCGGCGAACCACTCAATCACTGCATCACTACCATGATACCACCTTTATCAATATGGCCAATTCCACTGGCACAAGTATAAGTCACTGAACTCGACCTCGACCTCGACCTAGACCAAAATTCCATTCGACCGACTGTGCTCAGTCATATACGCAATGGAGAAGGATACAAACCAATAAATACTCATAAAGCTCAGCAAAGGAAAAATAAATAGACATAACCGCTGCAAATAATATACAGGTAAATTGGTAATAAGCTATCTGCGAAAATCATACACTAGACATAACGATGTATAGTAAGCTAAAAACAACGTTATTGTACAACGTTATTTCTAGTGTTGGTTTTCGCTGATGGCTTATTTCCGATTTACCTTCAGATTATTTACAGCGATTTATGTCTATTATTAATAATAATAATATAATAATGACGTAAGTTCGTTGCAAACGCAACCGGAATGGCAAGGACCTGGTGGTCACTAACTGCCATCCGATGTTAGAACTAAAAATTATAAATTGCAAAAGTTTAAGAGTTTAAAAGTTTAAAACGAAGATGATGGCTCGTCTGCATAGGAAGAGTAGATTGTATTTGGTTGGGGTTACGAACGAATGCCTTACCACCAAGGTTAGACCTACCACGGACATAATGGTCCCCGATGGCATCGCCAAACGTGAGAGACAAGAGGGGGAAAGCCGGGTGTCATTGTCAGTGTTTCTTAAAATAATAAAAATAATAAAATAAAATAAATGTAAATCGTAGTATAAAGCATGGCCAAAACCAATTGTCAATATTAGTAAAGATAATAAAAAAGTAAAATAATAACAATAATACAAAAAGAATTCAGGAAAAAGTTAAAATACTATATTAGTCGCTTAAGGAACACATTTAGAGGCTCCTTAAGGAGCAATTTGCAACCCGATACGGTGTTTGCATAATACGGATTCTGATTTCAGGGCATTCCAAATTTTGGCGACGCGCAGTGAAAAAAATTCTTTCTACAATCCGTAGTGGAACCCTGAATAACGAGTTTCCATTGGTGCCCCCTAGTGAAATGGGTCCTTGGCGCGACGTCAAAGAATGGAAGACCAACAGGATTAATACCATGCAATATCTTATAAGTTAAAATCAAATCGGACCTGATCCTACGTAGTTGCAGTAAGTCTAAGCCGCACCTGGAAAGTCTATCCTGATAGTGTAAATCACGCAGCCCAGGAAGTTTTCTGGTGAATTTACGTTGTACTGATTCAATCAAGTCAATATCCTTTGCAAGATAAGGCGCCCACACAGGTGATGCATACTCCAGAATAGGGCGCACAGATACATTTATTTCAAGTTACTGAAGTTTGACTTTGGGTGCAGATTTTGTAGTTCATTTAGGAAGTTAGCCAAGATACACCTTCGCGTCACGGAAGTAGTCAAATTCACCCCCACAGGCTAGTACACGATAACAAACAAATCAATGTGGAAAGTCTAAAAACTGCGCAACATACAAAACGTGGTCTTTTCCTTTTTTGAACGTTTCGAGTCAGCCCCGACTCATTTTTAAAAGCAATATAAAAACACTTAAATTATTTGCTAAGAATTACAAAGCAGGAAACCATTTCATTTCTACCAGGTAGAGTAGGACTTCCTGCTTCTTAATGACTTAGGAAATTTTGTTAATTTAAGTTTTTTTTTTTGCTCTTGAAGTGAGTCATAGCTGACTCGCAACGTCAAAAAAACAGAGCACATTTTCTGCGCTGTTTGCTTTTTAGGCTTTCCACATTGACTGCATGTACAAGAGGTTTTTTTTTTTTTAACTTCAATCAACAATAACAAATAAATGATGCCTTTCTTACGTAGTTGGTTGAGACTGAATTCACTGAATGTCCTTCGAAGTTGGAGGCGAAAAGACAATTTG
>JAHWFP010096280.1:7706-59605 GCA_023313725.1 Lithobius niger
AAAAAAAAAAGCTTGTATTGGATTATGCGTTCTCTTTGAGAAAATGATGAATAATACGGAAACTATTAAACCTTATTTCAATTCCAATCTGAATAGAGTGGCGAACAAAGAAGTTCTCTCGGAATTGTCTAAGATTCTGCATAGTATTGGACAGTTTGCCATAGAAGGTAGTGAATGGGTTGTCAAGCTCTGCGTGTGTACCAACCAAACTACATGCTGGAATCTATAGACTGTTTGCTGTGAAATGTTGCACCACACTCCCAAACACGCAGAAAATAGGTCCCAATATACTGGTCAATGTGCGTAGTCAGGATGATAGGTGTTTTGTGTGGTCTGTGTTGATTCAAACCACGATCACACCCCTATACACCCCGTTCCTTCTTTACAACATGACCGGGATACGAAACATTGCCTGCCTCATGCACACGAGTTAGTTGTTGATATGATGGATAAATGCCTGTTCTTTTATTGAAGATCAAGGCATTCGAAAACGTCAACAACTTATCTGTTTCTGTTGGTTTCCATGTTGATGAACGGGTACAATCAATTATGTAGGATTCAATTAGTGAAAACCTAGGTTATGACCGTCGTCTAGGGTTCTTACGTGTATGATTCTTATGTGTATGGGATAGGAAAGATCCACAGGGACAAATCGCTGAATGGTACAGGTTAAAAGTAGTCTTGCCGTGTTTTGGAACAGAGGTGACGCAGGCGACACATTAAATGCAATAATCAATTTAATCACCAGTTAGGCTATTGTAATATAATACACCCAGAGAGCGAGCGCCTCCAATTATTTGTCAACAGTAAGTCATTTACATTCAGTGTTAATGACCAGCGCTGTATTCGTTAAACCAATAGTTGAATTAATAGCAAGCATTCGTTATAAAACAGCAGTTAAAACAATAACCTTGACTTCGGCATTGCACTATCCAAAAACAATACACTCTCAGCAACATGCCGTAATACGCATTCGTGGTAGCGTGCCCAATATAATTGTTCCCGCCGCTAAACTACATGAATCTTCTTAACCACACTTTAACGAGTTATGGGATTTACAAAAGTCATTCATTAACGGATCGCACTACCAAAAGATGAAGTTCGGGGTCAATACAACACCAAAATGACATCACGCTAGTGCCGGTCGGACCATCCCACTGAATGAAAAGTACAACACGTTACCTTTTCAAGGCCATAAACGGTGTGAAATCTTGTGCATGTAGCTCTGGAGTAGTTGGCAAGGCTGTCAGACATTCAACATCAAGAGACAGACGTTAATATTCCCTGAACATCATAGGAAAGTACCACAGTAAACCTGCGTGACTGCCATGTCATCTTCACGGCGGGGACGAAACGGGACCCACCTCTACAAGGTCATGGTCGCAGGAAAAACGACATGAAACGTAGCTTTAGCCGCAGACGAATGACTTAGTTTTAGGGATCAACTCACCTGGCTTAAACTCAACTATCGAACTCATAAATAGCAAGCAACACTACCGCTCGTGAAAAATTGCTTAACAGCATATCATACGCTGACGCAGAGAACTCATGCCAAAACTAAGTGCAAGCCAGTTGAAAGCTGATCTTCAAGTGAGTGAAAAGCAAACGCACATACGCCACTTCTTAGCAGCACGTGACTACATGGTGTAAATAACAGAAAAACTGATGTGTAACATAAAATTAAATGGTGAAGATGGGATAATTACAATGAATATGATTAAAAGCTAGTGACGTGTTCAATATTAAAATTCAGTATGGAGTGATAAACATAAATATATAAATTATTAAGCATCTTTAACAAACCAGATCAATACAGAACAAAGCGATCTGCGATCAAAGCAACTGAAAGCAGCTCCCAGGGGCCGACGAACGTTGTTCTTAGAACAAATCAGGGGTCGATCGACCGTGAAATCCACCAAAACGTACAGCAGAACCTTCCGTTTATTATGTGAGTTCCTTAGTTGAAAGTAACCATCATGTTGATGCGGTTCTTCTCAATGGACACTATGTGACGATAAACTATTTCAACAAATTCATCGCGAGTTTCAACCTTAACAGACCCTTGATGTATTTTTGCAGACATTGCCTCACGGTTTTTGAAATATCTTCAGGTGATGAAATCAACAACCTATTTTCTTGCCAGGGAGTTCCGTTTCAAAAGACCTCATTGCACGACAATGACATTATCCATTTTTTTTAATTTCAGGAATGAGATCAAAAGGTTGTTCATAGCGTATGTAGACTTTGGAGTCGTGCTACTTCCAGTCTCGGGTTGTGATGGAAACGATACATACAATAGGGTTAACCACATACACCAAGCTGGAGGTTTTGCCTTTGTGATTGTGGAGCACTTGCTTTGAAGGAATATTTTCCAAAAATTTGCAAAGAGGAGTAAACTGTATGAAGGATTTCTTCGATTCTAAATTAGAGGAGCAGAAAAATATCGTGGTTTATGTGGATTCCCACTAGCAATGGACTAAACATATAACCAAGGAGCAGTGGTTGCTCTACACAACAGCTGTGGTGTGTCATCTTCGCAAACACAGTACATTTACCCCATCTCAAGAAAAGTTTAATGGCTTTACAAAAGTACGACACCATGACTACATCTCGTGAAGTTAGAGGTGCCGCACACAGCAAGTGAAGCTTTGCTTACAGTTTGAACATAAACATAGCGGTTGCATGTGTAATTTCGAAAATATGAGAGTCATTTCATAGTGAAAGCTCTGAATTCGTTAAATATTCGAAAGCTCTGCGTAACGTGAGGATCGTCGCTAAGAACAAGGAAAGAATCAGCAGCACAAGATTGGTTGTTTTAACTTTCATCGAAGGTCTGACATTTATGACAATATTGTTGAAACTTTAGCTTTGAACTTAAAGCATTTTAATATTACAGACAAGCTTTTTCACAGGTGAATAGAAGGAACTTGTACAAGGTCTTAGGCGAAAAGTTGTGCGTTCTGTAGGAATACCTCACAAATGTGGAAGTGTTTGAGGAGAGATGTTTACCTCCCGTGTATGCATTTATCTCATTGTTGTAAGGAGCCATCTGCTCTGAATCTTACAAAAACTTGATGAAGATTTCATTTAGGCAACTGCAAAACGTTTGGAGATTACTGTAAACTGTATTTGTGGGCCGACGTTGGACTTTTATTCGATGTCCTTGAAAAATTCAGAGTGATGGGGATTGGGCCCATCTCATTACATTTCTACACCCTCAGTATGTTCGGGATGTTGGGCTTAAGAGGACGGGACTGTCTTTGTATCACTTTACTCATATTGACATGTATCTTAAGGTGGAAATGGGCATAAGAGGCAGTGGCTCATTTATAGCTAGAAGATACACTAATGCCAACAACCCTTACATACTAGCTACCTTCGACCCTGACAAAAGAATTCTTACATTATATTTTTGGACTTCAACAACTTATATGGTTGTGTAATGTGCGAGTATCTACCGACCTGAGAGTATGAATGGGTGCCACAAGACCGGTTTAAGGATACAAATCACGACAATAATGGAGATAAGGATGATACGGGGTTGATATTAGAAGTGAACTTGGAATATACGGAGATGCTTCATGCATTGCTTAATGATTTCCCATTAGGGCCGAAGCACATGAAAATCATGAAGTCTATACGCTCTCCTTTCCACCGTCAGGCAATTGAGGACTAACAGTCAACGTTCAGCAAAGGCCTAAAGCTAACTACTATAGTCTGTTCCACATTATGTCTGCAGGAAACTAACTGAATGACGCCACGTTTTCTTGCACTACATGTGCGAAACGTGTTGATATCACATTTGTAGACTCTCCACAGATGCTGTTAGAGTCTACGAGTGCGATATTTACATGTTTTTGCACTCGTTAGTGGAAGAAAACATGGCATCGTGCAGTCGGTTTTCTGCAAACATAATGTGGAACAGACTATAACCTTTGCTCCAAAAACAAAGTATGTTTTACACTTCCGGAAATTAAAATATTCACTCTCTCTTGGCATGGTTCTCAAGAAAATAAACAGAGCAATCAGCTTTAATCACCTTGGCTGAAACTTATTACGTTGAGCTTAATAACGAGCAACAGCAAGCATCTGATAAAGACTTTGAAAAAATTTTGATGAATAACAGCATTTATGGTATTGCAATCGAAAACAAATGCAAGAGATCGAACATCCTGATACCAACGATGAAAGAGAAAGCCATCAAGTATGCATCTCACCCCTTCACTACGAGTTTCACGTCTCTGAGCGAATATTTGGTAATTTTTACAAAGATCCCGCAAACATTATCTTGGACAAGCTAATAATGGTTAATTTAGCGTCTTGGCACTGTCAAAGTTATAACAGTTATGACGAAATAGTTCGGATAAGATTGATGTAAACTCCTAGTTATGGATACCAATAGTTTGTGTTATTCGATAGGAACGGACGAAGTTTACAAAGATATGGACGAAGATGCATTTCCTACTCTGAAACGTCAACAAAAAAGTATTAAGGAAGATGAAAGATGAGAGCGACGGTTGCCCAATTTGCGACTTTGTAGGTTAAAGTCAAATCTTTACAGCGTTTTGCAATCAGATGGGATGAACAGAATGGCTTGCAAAGGCTTAAAAAACAGCACAAGTCGTGCACGGAAGTAGGTTAAAATACGATATTAAGTTACCTACATACCCCCACTTCCATAACGTGATCAAAGTGTGGGTAATGACACACTTCCGGTCATGTGATGAAAAGTGGGGGTGATGGCGTCAATTCCGGTTTTCATCGATCTAGAAGAGGGTGGAAAAGTACCATTTACTACCTTTTTTCGTTTTCTTCAATATGTAGGAGGATGGCAAAGTGCCTGTTGCTACCTTTTTAACGCTTTCGTCAATCTGGAGGCAGGTGGGAAAGTGCTTTTTGCTACCCCCTATGACGTCACTTCCAGTCACGTGATCAGAGTTGGGGTAATGACGTCACTTCCGGTCATGTGATCAAACGGGCTGCCACTTTTGGTAGGTAAGGCTTCCGTCGGTCTGGAAGAGGAGCGCCTTTTATTACCTTTTATTCGTTTTCGTCGATCTGGAGAAGGGTGCTTTTTTGCAATCTCCTATGATGTTACTTCCAATTTCTGTGGGAATAACGTCACTTCTGACGACGTCAATAAGGAAAGTGCCTTTTACTACCTTTTTGTCAATCTGGAGGAGGATGTGTTTTTGGCAGTCATCCGTACCTACACATTAGTAAACTCGTTTATCGGATGAAAGAGGGAATTAAATAAAGAAATAGACTCTTGTTTTTTTATCCTCACTGGCAAAGTCACCGACTTGAGAATTAATCTAAATACTCTGATTCATTTGGACCCTGAATAAAGGTATGAGTTGGCGCTTATTAATTTAGACATGTATAACTGCATATACAACATCGATTCATAAAAACGAAATTAAATACATCGCAGATGGTGGTCTAACTCGGCAGAAAGTGATAGTCATCCCTGGAACTAACGAAATTGAAGATTTGAATAAATTTCTCAAAAACTCGACAGACCAAAATGGTCATGACACCGAAGCCATTTCCATTCTCCCTAACCTAAACACTTTAAGAACCAACTTCATAATTAACAATTCAAAAAACGAAATAGCCTTTACAGGTGAAAAGAGCTTGGCTCGAGTCTTGTGGTTTCATTTAGGAACCTACTTGCAGAGTCGAGAAAGTCAAAATACCGTCGAAATAATAAATATAAACACAATTTTTCTGCACGTTGACATCGTTGGAAATTCGTACGTAAATGGTGAAACTCAACCCACTTTATATTCGTTTTATTCAAATTCACCTCCGGGTTTCAAAATCATCGAGTGTCAACATAATTTATTATATTTACCCATTACTATGAACTTAATCAGAAGTATAAGAGTGTGGCTTACATCTCAGACCAACGAGCCGTTGAATCTGAATGCCTAGATGCTCACAGTGCGACTTCATTTAAAATCTAAAAATTAAAAAAGGACAAGATGCTCGTGTTTGGAAAAAATGAAAAGAATTCTTTCGTAACTTTAATAATAATAAAAACACAAACAGTTTAGAGCCTAAAAACAAAGCTTTCATCAAATTTATAACAACGTCTAGGAAATGAGCGTAGTAGAAGACTATTTAAAATTCAACGAACCTTTATTGTACGACTCGTTGATCGAATCTTACACCTTCAATGAATGTGATCCCTTCGTCGGTACGAATCTCAACAACGTAAATTTTGAAATCCGAATGTATGTGGAAAATCAAGATTTATTTCTGTACGTTGCCAACAGTTGCCTCTTGATTAAAGGCAGGTTGCTGAAGTACGATGACGTGACTTATGCCGATGCTGAAGAAGTTACGTTGATTAATAATGCTCCCATATTCCTGTTTTCTAATATCAAATACCATCTTGGTGATAAACAAGTAGACGAGTTAAACTATCCGGAGTTCGGTGCACTAACGAAAGGGCTGCTCTCTTACGGATCGGCGAAACAACCGGCCTTGCTCGGTCAGTGCTGGGCATTGCATAGTGCAGGTTCTCTTGATGCTGACCTAACATACAGCTTGGGTTTCAAACAGCTGCACGCGTACATCATCGTTGAAACAACTCCCAAAGGAAGGTTTACATTTGCCATTACCTTGAAAAACATCATGGGATATTTTGAAAATTACGATAAGCTAATTTATGGCACTAAACACGTGCTTACTTGCATGAGGACCAAGCGATACAAACTCCATCTCCAAAGCTGCAGCTGCGGCCAATGGTAAAGTTGTGCTCAGTAGCACTTCTTGGCACATCCCCCATGTTACCACATCGGACGAGCAAAAACTTAAACTCTACAATCTCATAGACAACAGAAATACAGAACTAGCATTTCGATAGTTGTGAGCTCCCTCAAAATAGCAGGTTCACCTGGCGTGTGCTGACTACTTCCGCGGTTGAAAAACCTAGGTGGATAGTTCTAGCTTTTCAAACAAATAGACTGGACGCTTTAGGTAAAAATCTGCTGTGGCCGATCACTGCAGTTTGCAAGATGCTCACGTGACTTTAAATTCCAAACGATATCCACTTCTCTATTTGAATAGTAATTTTACCACTAGAGTGCTGCAGTTCAAGTAAGCCTATCCACTTGTTGTTGTTGGATTGCTCTAAACACCCCCAGAGGCTTCAACCTGGAATCGTGGATGTACAAGTCAAACTGAAGTTTAGAGCGGCAGTGCCAGCTAACACTATCAGTCAAGCTCTGCTCATTGGCGACAGGAAAATGAATCTAAAGTTGGATAGAGGCAAAGTCGAAGTTGTAGATTAATACAAAAAGATAGCCTCCCAAAACAACACCAAGCAAAAAGAAAGGTGGATTTTTGCCATTGGCGTTACTAGGTCCGATTTTGGCCGGAATCGGAGGGTTAGCGAGAGAGACCGCAGAGGTGGTATCTGCCGTAAAAAGGCACAAAACGATACACAAATTCTAGCTCAACTTGTGCGACATCATAAACAAAGTGGTAGGTTCAGGCTCGAAGAAAAAAAAACTAAACAAAAAACGAAGCCAAAAAAAAATTGCCCCATGGCAAAGGTCTTTACTTTAGACTACCCAGGGTTTAATCGACTTTGATAAACCTATAAAGAACCAATATTTAAACCAATTTGCTAGAGTAATGGCAATTTCTAAATTTAGAGGTACTTTTAGTAAAGACACGCTCCCTTTAAAACTTAAGCCTACTGGTGAAAATGGAGTCGTAAACTGGGAAGATTTCTACCATTTCTGGCAAACCCTGTTATTTCGATAGTTTTGGCAACAAGGGTACTCCCCGGTCCGTGGTAAACTACTTGGGGCCGGGGATTAAATACAATTACAAATGCGTGCAAAATTGACCAGATTTGGTGCGGTGACGTTCGTATATTTTTCTAATTGTCTTCTGTAAGGCTCGTAATTACGAAGCTGTTTTAGACAGGATGTAATGTATTGAAAAGTGTCGTGCAAATCTAACTGCTATTTAACGACTTTCGTATGAAAATCTTCGATTTTGTGTACCATAATAGGCGAATCTTTTTCTATTTCGTAAGGAATGTCGAAAATCGTAGACGTCGAATGTGCTTCCTTTATTTTAGTAATGAGAAAGGTTTTCATTCCCGCTTTATATGTAGCAACGAGTCCTATGGTTGGGTCGTTGCAGTATAAAATTGCTTTACGAATTAAATCCGAACTTGTACTTATGTAGCTCGCGATAGTCCTGAATTAACGAACCAATCGACTTCTTTATGCAAAAGCGTTTTCATGCAAAAACTGATTATCACGAAACCATTTTTTGTGCACACATTTCTTTGTAGCCGCGTCACTAGGTAAAGTTGACACGCTTAGATTTTTAATAGTTTTGTTCGCGGCATTGAAGTATATCTTCTGATCGTCTTGTATCAAGCTATTGCTGTCGACGAATACCTTACTAGCAGCATCACTCGGTAAAGTAGGTTCGCTTAGATTTCTTATCGGTTTGTTCATTGCATTGAAGAATACTTTTTGCTCATCCTGTAATAGGCAATTCCTGTCAACGTAGACTTTTCTTGCCACTTCGGCAGATTGCCGGGGAACAGCCATTTCCTTAATTTGCTTCTTCATGGCTTAGAAATTTCTGTCAGGCCCGTCTACGTAGAACTTTTTTTTTCGATGCTAGAAATGGTGGAAGCCAATTCGTTGGAGAGAAGAGTAATAGATGGGGCAAGTCGGTTTTTAGTCTCTGAGCATCCGTTGACAGAGTACCGATCAGAGAATAATTGACGGTATCTTCGGGTTCGATAGCGGCTCCTACTTTGGTTAAATGCTTGCTTTGCATATCGTAGTTGTTTTCGGGGGTTAAAACATATCCAAGTCTTGCCTCACCTCTTGGATCGACTCCGATCGAATCATCTGCTCTCGTCCTTTTCAACAGTTGTCCAAATTTGTTGATCCTTTTTTAAACTTTCAAAATGTGCCAATGAGACTGTTAAAAAATATTTTATATTTATAATAAATAGAATAACATCGAAATAAGAAAAAGGCTCAAAATGTCTCAACCATCCTTGCAAATGAATCTTTCTATTCTCTTGCAAAAAAAAAAAGCTGAAAGTTAAAAAAGAGAATGGTTCAAAGATTAACAACGGCGTGAAGTTTTCCTTGTCTCCTTTTGTACAATATAAAGATTTAAAAGGTTCGGGGATTCCCGTTTCGGACGAAAACTCAAAATATAAAGGCTGGATTTCACCCAGTGACCCGGAAACTCAAAAACTGTTGAAAAATTTAAAACGGTACATCTGTACGAAAGTCGATATAGATTTTGATGATCAAAAATCCATGTCTTTGATCAATTATCGCAATTCTATGCATACGGCTTCTCCCTGTTACTTCTCTTGTGACAAGGCAAACGAGGGTAACAGAGACAAACCACTTGGTCTTAGAACTTGAGTGTATGAAAAAATTCACAAAACTAAGGAGAAACTTAACAAAAATGGTATTTACAAACCATGGTGTAACTTGCCATCTTTCAACGCTTTAAATCTGATGGAAGTCACTGGAAAAATTACCGTGGTGTACGTCACCGACGAGTCTCCCAGCAGTGTGAAATTATGGTACAATGTAGATTTTGGATTATCTCATTCCGATACTTCCGAGAAATTTACCGACGAAGACTTTATGGGTTTGTTATCTCCATAAACATTAAAAAAATGGCATAAATAAAAAAACGCGATGGAAATTAAAAACTACAACTTTTTCGTAAGAACATATCAGAAAAATACACGCACTGGTGAACCAACAAACAACGCCGCTGTAAAATAAAACCTGCAAAAATACTCAAACAGCCATTATTTGTATCATGAAATGCCTACATTATACTTGCTTTTAAAAGTGTATAACTGTCATTATAAATTATGCATTTAATTGCGGCTGTATTTATTCTTCGTGTGACGTATATGCCCAGAATTATTTTAAATTGAGTACCTACAAGATATGAATGACTACTGTTGTCCTACTGAGTTTATCGCTGCCGTAATACTCAGATAACAGTTTTTATTCTTTCAGTGGGGAAAAAATTCTTCGATGACCTTATATCGAGGCCGTAGAATTCTAGATAAATTATTGTGCTGTATTTAGACATGACAGTAATAATTATGTCTTTGCTCGTATGTTCATCTCCAAACTTTTCGAGGGGGGGAAGAATTTTTTGGTGTTACATTAGGAAGCAGTTGTAAGTGATGCCGTTTAATTTTACATTTTATAAAAAGTTACTGCTATAACTTTGAATGTGAAGTCCCCCTGCCTGTTTCTTAGGAGTCATGTATATGTATGGCTACCACCAAGTTCATCTTTTTTTCAATTAACTGCTCATAACTCATGAACTTAGAATAAAGTTTTTCTTGATTTATTCAACCTAACCCCAAATTTAGATAAGCCACTGTTTTTTGGTGGGCAGTTATAATTTGTCTTTTGCATATTTCTGATAAAATTTCGAAAGCCTCGTTTTCTATGTCAGCCGTGGCCTGCCAGAGGTGGACTTATATAAAAGCCTAGTCTCTTTATCAAGTCGTTAGTATCGTCATAATATTTATAATCGACTCTGCTACCCGCTTTCCAACCATGCCTGTTCCTTTTTTTAAGGTCTTCCCGAATAGGAGCGATAACAGACGTGTATTTAACGCTACGATTAGATTTGGGTTTGTGAGTATTTGGGTCGTTGTTGTGATAAAATAGCATTAGTATTTTTTAACATGGCCGTGTAAGCTGCTTTAACTTCCAGCGCGAGGGAAGTTTCTTTCAAATCTTTGAAAACTAGCAAGTCCCAAAGCCCGCGTCTCCCTAGGTATTGTTTTTTCTGGTCATTCTCAATGATTTTAAACGTTTTATTACCGAAGGTCTGCTCACATTTTTTTATCATACTGTACCCCGAATACTGGGTCCATGTCTTTGGGGTTTTCGAAAAATTTTATCAAGAAATATTTAGCAGTTCCTGCAATATTCTGACTAGATAACAAACTATCGAGGGACCTTAAGAAAATGATGTTAGGAAGCTCAGGCAGAGTGGAAATAATAATAATAATAATATTTGTTGCAATAGCAACGGGTCTGGCAAGGACTGGGGAGTCACTGATAGCCAGCCGCAATTAATGGAAATACAGTGTACAATAAACGACCAACGAATGGATGATGGTAAGAGGTTTGGGGACACGAATGCCTTACCACCAAGGTTAGACCTGCCAGGGACTCAAAGGCCTCCGATGGCATCGCCAAACATGCAGGACATGGGATGGGTGAGGAAAATGTTAATAGGCCCAAAATGATGCTGTATAAATAAAAAGTATAAACAATGCTAAAAAATTGTATGCTACGGTGAATACTAAAAACTAAAAACTAAAGCACCCACATAGTGGGATTTGTCAACACTTAAAAACAAATAATTAAAAATAAAAAAATATACAATAAAAGCCAACCTGAAAAAACAGGGTGGTGGGACAACCGCAAGCGGCCTACATGCCGTTAAATTTTTTTTAAATGATATATTTTAAGAAGACACAACACAGTTCTCAAAGGGAAGAGGGGGTTGCTGGTGAGGAAGAAAAACCATTAGGTGTCCGGGAGTAAAGGACGTTTCAGAAAAATATGAAGCGGTCCCTCGTCAAGCAACCTACGAAAGGTCGAAACTAACAGTGCAGACACAGTCTTTACACTGAGTGTGTTCCAAATAGGAACCACTTGAATCGAGATGAAATGCCAGCGACAGTCAAGTTTTGATGCAGGTATGGCCAACTTCCACTCGTGACTGCGTGTACAAATAAGGCGTTGTGCAGGATCGAAAAACGGAAGGTCAATGCCGATTAAATTGTGAAGTATTTTGTATGTAAGTACGAGGTCGGCTTTTATACGTCGCAGTTCAAGCAACTCCAGACCCAATCTTACAAGTGTTTCACGGTAAACAATTTCCCGGAATCCAGGGAGATATTTTGTATAACGGCGCTGGACTTTCTCCAAGAGGTCAATATCTTTGGCCAGGTGTAGCATACAGGTGTAGCATATTTCAAGATAGGACGCACAAACACCTTGAAAGCCCAAATCCTGGTGGCAACACACCCAGATAAAAAACACCTATTTACATTCATGGAGCGGCAGAATGCCGCAGTGGCAACTTTCTGGCAGCGTAGGGACGGTTTTAAGTTCTTAGTGAACCGAATTCCTAGGTCCCTAACCTCTTCAGTTTAGGGTAAGGTCTCCTGATCAAGGAAGTACTGGGGGCTCTTGTTTGCAGTTCCCACATAAAATGAGGAACATTTTTGGTTCGAGATTGGCAGCTGTGACCTTCGGGACCACGCAACAACGCCATGAATCTAGGCATCCAATTCGGGTGACGGGACAGAAGATAAATTTTTGGCTCCGATCTTCAGGTCGTCTGCGAACTTCCATCCGAAGGTAGAAGCATCTCCTATCCTAAGATCATTTATGTAGATCACAAAAAGGATGGGTCTGAGAACTGAACCCTGCGGTACACCACAGGGGACAGGTTTCCATTGTGAGCAAATGCGTGTAGCTTGCACCACGGAATATGAAGGGGTGAGTTTAGGACAGGTGCGTATTCAGTTTTGGACTCGGGAGGAATTCACATGATAGGAGCTCCAGCCGTACTTGAATATTCGGCGAGACTGAAATCGAGAGGGGTCGACAATGTTTTCTGACTAGGAGTAATTGCAGGGGACGGTAATAAACCCAGTGATTCATAGTCATCCTCGTCACTTACTTCTTCTTTGTAATTTAATCGATGTATTTTGTGTGGCTAGAGTGTTTTTAATCGGGATAGTTTGCGTGGCTAGTGTGTTTTTAATCGGCGTAGTTTGCGGGGCTGCACCGAGGACTGGTCTCGGTTTCAGGGTGTTTACTACCTTATAAAAAAACTCTTGTAGCGATTCTTCTTGCTCTTTCTCACCCAACCGTTGATTTAAAAACTTTTTAGTTAAACGTTTTTTGAGTTTTGCTATTACTCGTTTTGTCTCCATTTTTTTGTTTAATAGATAAAAACGAACGTTTATATCTGCCCTCGTTTAACGTTTTGTTAATTGATAAAAAAAACCATAAGGCTTTTTCCAACATGTTCTACACAACGTTTTAAAGTCTGAAAATTCCATATCAGGGGCAACGTGATTCTCGTAAATGTGTTTTAATTTAACTCATCCACAGGGAAAGGATTAATAAATTCTCATTGTCTCCAACTACTTGTTTAGGAATTCTCGTGCAGGACTGACTGCAATAAAAAACATCGGCATTTGAATGACACCCTTGAACAAAGTAACGTTTGATGTTTTTTGTTTGTTTAAAAACCAATCCTCAAAAAAAATAAGGTTTCGAAATTGTGGGTCCAGTTCTGCGGGCGTAAGTAAATTTATCTGTGAATCGTGAAAAAATGCAACATTCCGTCCAATTTTTTCCTCAATTTCACCAAATATAGATTGCAAAGCTTTGTACTTTGCTTGACATAAAGTTTTGCTCTAAATAAGTAAACGGTCGTAGTCGAGCCATCTTTTGTTACAGATGAAATTAAACAGTAAGTTATTTTTTCCGCAATTTGCGGGACCTTACTAACATCTAATATTTGAAGGTAGAATGGATGATTTTTAGGTTCTTTCTTAGGCACGAAAAAGTTGTAGTTTTCAATTTCATTAGGTTTTTATATACACATTTTTTTAATGTTTACAGAGATATTAAATGCAAAAAGTCCTCATCAGAAAATTTGCCGTTGGAATTATCGGAATGGGCTACTCCAAAGTTTAAGTTGCACCATAATTTCATGTTACTGGGAGTATCGTTGGTAACGTACACTGCAGTAATTTCCCCGGCGACTTTCATCAAGTTTATAGCATTATAAGATGGCAAGTTAAACCATAGCTAGTCAATAACATTTTTGTTAAGTTGCCGTTTAGTTTTGTGAATATCCTCGTACACCCAGTTCTAAGACAGAGTGGTTTATCGCAGTCACTTGCCTTTTTGCAAGATGAGTAACAGGAGGAAGCCATGTGCATAGAATTAGGATAATTAAATGTAGTCAAGGATACGGGTTTCTGATCGTCAAATGAACTTCTAGTTTTTTACAGATATACTTTTTAAGATTTTTCAACAGTTTTTGAGTTTCGGATCGCTGGGCAAAATCCAACCTTTATATTTTGATTTTTCGTTCAAAACGGGAGTCCCCGAACCCTTTAAATTGTTAAACTGTATGGCAGGAGACAAGGAAAACTTTACACCATTGTTAATCTTTGTACCTTTATCGTTCTTAACTTTCAGCAAGTATTATTGCAAGAGATTTGCGAGATTTGTTTGCCAGGATGGTTGAATCATCTTAAGGTTGATCTATATTCCTTTTTTAATATATTTATTGAAAAAACGAACTTTGAAAATAAACGAGGAGAGGGAGGGGGATCATCCTACCGAACAATCGATTCGAAGCAAAGAGTCTGCATTAAAGAACTAAGTTGTGAGAATATGAGGTACAATAATCTGAGAAATAAAGAAAAGACAACTGCCACGATTGGAACTCGAACTCATAACAGTCGCGTACTAAACCAGGTATATTAATAGTATGCGGATGTCCTGGGATGTCCTATCGAGGCAACTGTCTTTTCTTTTTTTTTTGAGATTGTTGCGTCTAGTATTTTTGCAAACCAAGTCTTTAATGCACGTTGTTTTGAGTCATTCCTTACTCTGTCATTGTCATGTGCGCTAGAGATTTTTGTGCAGAGGAAAGGGGAGTGGGGCGGCGGCGTGATTTGTATATTTAAAAAAGATATCAGTTAATAAGTTTGGACAATCATTGAAAAGAACGAGAGGAGAAGGGAGTGAAGTGATGGGAGTTGGTCCAAGAGGACAGCCAGGACTAGAATACTTTTTAACCCCCGAAAACAACTACGACATGCAAAGGCAAGCGTGTAACTAAAGTAGGAGCTGCTATCAAACCTGAAGATGCGGTAAATTATTCTCAGATCGGTACGCTGGCAATGGACGTTCAGAAACTTAAAACCGACTTGCCTCCTGCCATTACTCTTCTCACCGACGAATTAGCTTCTGTCATTTCAAGTATCGAAAAAAAATACATTGTACGTAGATGAGGCTGACGGGAATTTCTATGCGAGGAAGCAGCAAATTAAGGACATAGCTTTCCCCCGGCACGCTGCTGATGCGGTATCAAAAGTGTACGTTGATAGGAATTGTTTATTACAGAACGACCAAAAAGCATACTTCAACGCAACACACAAGCCAATTAGAAATTTAAGCAACCCTGCTTTACCGACCGATGCTGTTACTAAGGTATTTGTCAACAGCAATTGCTTGTTACAAGATGAGCAGAAAGAATACTTTAATCCCGCGAACAAACCGATTAGAAATTTAAGCAAACCTACTTTTCTCAGTGACGCAGCTACGAAGAAATTTGTCCATGAAAATTGCTTCATGATAATCAGTTTCAGCATGAAAAGCCCATTGGAAAAAACAGGTGAATGGTTCGTTAATTCCGGTCCTCTTTCGAGCTTCGTGTGTACAAGTTCTGGTTTAATTCGCAAAGCAGTTTTATACTGCAGCGATCCGAGCATTGCACTCGTTGCCAAATGTAAAATTGGAAATGAGAGCCCTTTACATTACTAAACTAAAGGACAAGCATTCGACAGCTACTGTTTTCGAAATTCCTTACGTAATAGAAAAAAATTTGCCCATCGCTGTAGAGGCATTTGAAGAGTTTCACGCAGAAGATTTTTATTCCCAGTTAGATTTGCACGTAACTTTTCAATAGATGACTCTTCTAATCCTTTCCAAAACAGCTTCGTAATTACGAGACTTAAAGCAGGCACTTAGGAAATATAAGCAAAAGTGCTGCATCAATTCTGGTTAAAGTTTTGTACACATTCGTAATTGTTTTGAATTCCCGGTCCCAAGTAGTTAACCGCAGACCGGGGAAGACCCATGTTGCCAAAACTATCAAAATAATAGGGTTCTCCCAAAACGGTGGAACAGGCTACCCAGTGACTTCCTTCTCCATCATGGAAATCTTCCAAGTTTACGATTCCATTTTCACCAGACGGCCAAAGTTTTAAGGAAACCGTGTCTTTACTAAAAGTACCTCTAAATTTCGGAATTTTCGTTACTCTAGCCAATCCGTTTAAATCAAAGTTTGTTAAAGGTTTATCAAAGTAGATTAAACCCTGGATGGTCATAAATAAAGACCTCTGCCACGGGGCGATATTTTTTCTTGGAGCCAGAACCTTCCACTTGCTTGTGATATCGCACAAGTTCAGCCAGAATTTTTGCAACATTTTGTGCCTTTTTTTTGCGGCAGATACTGTTCCCGCAGTCCCTCCCACCAACCCTCCATTTCTGGCTAAAATCGGTCAATGCCAACAGCAAAAAGCCACCTTTCTTTTTCCGCGATTTTGTTTTGAATGCCATATCTTTTTTATTATTATTATTTAGTAAACAACTTCGACTTTGCCTCTATCCAACTTTAAATTTATTTTCCTGTCGCCAATGAGCATAGCGTGACAGGTAGTGTTAGCCGGCACTGCTGTTCTAAACTTCAGTTTGGCTTGTATGTCCACGATTCCCGATTGAAGCCTCTCGGACTGTTTGGATCAATCCAACACCACGAGAGGATAGGCTTTCTTGAACTGAAGCAACTCAAAACTCAAATCGTTGGTAGCTTAGCAAAGCTGCCTAAATTACTGTGCCATTCTGTACAGGCCAACGTACTCTCCAGTGGCAAAATTAGTATTTAAATCGAGAAATGGATAACGCTCGGAATTTAGAGTCACATGAGCATCTTGCAGACCGCAGTGGTCAAACACACCAGGAATTTAGAGTCACATGAGCATCTTGCAGACTGCAGTGGTCAAACACACCA
Organism: Lithobius niger; assembly: GCA_023313725.1. Classification (NCBI taxonomy): domain Eukaryota; kingdom Metazoa; phylum Arthropoda; class Chilopoda; order Lithobiomorpha; family Lithobiidae; genus Lithobius; species Lithobius niger. The sequence goes on from JAHWFP010096280.1 coordinate 24,594, forward strand.
GGATTTTTGACTAAGGAGTACTGCCTGTTAGTTTGAAAAGTTAGAACTATCCACCTCGGTTTTTCAGCCGCGGAAGTAGTCAGCACGTGCCAAGTGAAGCTAGTATTTTGCGGGAGCACGCAGCTATCGTATTTCCAGTGCCTAATTCCACAGTCTCTCCGTGGGGCGATGAGATTGTAGAGTTTAGGTTTCTGCTCATTCAAGGCCGTGATGTGTGGAACGAGCCAGCTGATGCTATTTAGAACGACTTTGACGTTGGCTGCTGCTGTGGCTTTAAAGATGGCGTTCGTATCACACACTCGAATGAGTGTGAGCACGTGTTTAGTTCTGTAAATTAGCTTATCGTAATTTTCGAAAGATCCCATGACGTGTTTCAACAGAATGGCGAAGGTAAAGCTTCCCTTGGGAGTTGTTTCAATGATTATGGATGCGTGTCGCTGTTTGAATCCCAAGTTGTTGGTTAATTCAGCAGCGGCTGAAGCCGCACTATCCAACTCCCAGCACTGGCTGAGCAAAGCCGGTTACTCCACTGAGCCATAAGGAGCAGTCCCTTCATCAGAGTACCGAACTTCGGATCATATCACCAAGATAGTATTTGATATTAGAAAACAGGAACATGGGAGCATTATTAATCAATGCTGCTACGTCAGCGTTTGCTTAAGCCGAGTCATTATCCTTCAGCAACCGCCCTTTTTGTCAGGAGGTAACTATTGGCAACGTGCAGAAATAAATCTTGATTTTCTATGTGTATTCGGATTTCTGAACTTACGTTGTTGAGATTAGTGCGTGTAAGGACTCGGCAAGCACCAATCAATAGGATTGTATTCATGGTACGTGTAAAACTCGACCTATGAATCATACACCATAGGTTCGTTGATTTTTAAGTAATCTTCTGCTACGCTCATTTTCTGGGTGTCGTTATGAACTTGATGAAAGCTTTGTTTCTTGGCGTCAAACAGTTAGTTTTTTTATTATAAGAGTTAAAATTAAGAGTGCTTTCCCTTTTTTCCAAGCACGAGTATTTTTATGAGCGTCTCTCCATTTAAATCTAACGGCTCATTGGTCTGCGACGTTAGCCAAACTTTTATATTTCTGATTAATTTGGTAGTCACGGGAGGTAAATTAAATTATGAGGGGACTCTATGATTTTGTAACCTGGAGGGGAATTGGGATAAAAGGAGTATAAAGTGGGTTGAGTGTCGCTGTTTAGGTATGAATTGCCGATGATATCGGTGTGAACGAAAAGTGTGTTGATGCTCACAATGTCGACGGTATTTTGACTCTCTCGACTTTTTATGTATTTGCCCGAGTCGAACTCCAAGACTGGAACTAAACTCTTGTCACCCGAAAAAGATATTCCGTAATTCGGATCGTAATTATCAATTTAGTTCTTAAAGTGTTTAGATTCGGAAGAATTGCAATGGCATTCTTGTTGTGACCATTCGCATCTATCGCTGACTTGAGAAATTTATTCAAATCCACGATTTCATAAGCTCCCAAGGTAGACTAACACTTTCCGCCAGGTGGGACCAGCATCGGTCGTGTACTGAACTTGTTATTTTTCGAGGTGATGTTGTGTATGTCTAAATTAAGCAGAGCCAATTCGTAACTTTTTTCAGAGTCTAAATGAATGGGCATGTTTAGATTGATTCTCAAATCAGAGTCTTCGCCGATGAAAATAATTGAACAGAAAACCATGATGTCATTTTTTCTAAAAAGAGATATACTTGGAATGGAAAAAGATTGTACAATAGTAAAAAGGAGCAACCGTAACAAAATTAAGATGAAATATTGCGTAAATTGTAAACGTTCGACTTCTAACGAATCGAAACCCCCAGTTTCTACAACTTCGCGAACCGATAATAGTGTTGCAATGTACGTGGTGCAAAAAAAGCTGACTTCGTCAAATTGGGAAAGGGACTAGTGAACAAAATCATAGATAACTTGCCCGTTGAAATGCATTTACTGGGATATCAATACTGCAGTCCTGGAACTAAGCTGAAGATGCGACTGGCACAAGGAGATCCTGGGATAAATAAACTAGACGAAGCATGCAAGGAACACGATATAGCATACACCGAAAGCTCGGATTAAAAAAATCGACATGCCACCGATGAAGTTCTAATTTCAAAAGCTCAAAGAGTGAGAGAGGATCCGTCTCTGGTATGGAGAGAAAAACTAGTTACTTCCATCGTTAAGAAAATCATGAAAACAAAACTCAGGATCGGAATGGGAGATAAAAAAAAATGGATCATCTCGTAAACGAACTTCAGAAACAAACGCGGAAAAATTTTCCGTGACGAAAAGTGATTGTACTGGACCTGAATGATCTATGCAGACTGACTTATGGAAATGATACCTACTGACCTGCATTAACATCATGTTCAAGTTTGCATGGGCCATTCCCCTTAAATCTAAATCCAGTATAGACGCTACAGAAGCTCCCAAGAAGATACTCGTAGGAGCGATACTGCCTAACAATTTACAGGTAGATTTAGGCAGTGAGTTTTATAATAAAGACTTCAAAGCGCTTCTTAGGCACTACAATATCAAGATGTGCTCTACATACTCTGAGAAGAAAGCGAGCATGGTAGAACGTTTCAACGGAATGCTGAAAACTCGAATGTGGAAAAGATTCACCAAGCAGGGGAATAACAAGTGGATATACATTATCGACGAGTTGGTTTCGCATGACAACAACTCGGTTCATTCTACCACAAAACTGAAACCTAGGGTTAACCAGCCGTCACAAACCATTGCTGAGACGAACTAGACCTAAATGACTGCTAAAGAAACCCAAATTTGCTGTAGGAAATAACGTCAGGATATCTAAAGTTAAAAAAATATTCGAAGGGTATTTGCAAAATTTTACTAACAAAGTATTCACGATCTGTAAAGTTCAAAAAACACAACCAGTTACGTATCTTTTAAAGGATGAGTTGGGTGACCCAGTGCTCGGAGGTTTTTACTAACAGGAAATTCAAAAAACCCAAGTTCCAGATTTATTTCTAGTGGAGCAAGAGTTACATAAAAGGAAAGGAAAAGATGGGAAAATGCTTTATTTCATTAACTGGAAAGGCTACGATTCCAAATACAACAGCTGGACAGATAATATAGATAGTTTAAGCTGAATTTACGTGCCCATAGGTGAGAGTACTGACCGCATCATCGCATACCCATCTCTTGTCATCATAAGGACTGAATGCCAACTTGGTGATGGTGACAGTTTTCAGTTCGTTCCCCTCCGAACGAATGTAAGACCGTCGAGTTCTTACAACGCTATTATTAAACAACACACTCTTGTATGTTTCGTGCATGACTTGTGCTGTTTTCTTAATGTCTTTGCAAGCCATTTTGTTCTTCCCATCTGATTGTAAAACGCTGTAGCGATTAGACTTTAAACCTACACACTCAGAATTGGGCAATCCGAGCTATCGTCTTTTATCTGTTCCCAATACATTTTTGTTGATGTCGAAGTGTAGGAAATGGTCTTCGGGGCAGTCTGACGTGTTGAACAACGACACATCCTCTTCCATAGCTTTGTAAACATTATCCATTTCTATCGAATAACACAAGCTATATTCGTAACTAGGAGTTTACATCTGTCCGGTCCGTACTTTTTCATCATGTGGTCATAGTGAAACTGATAGACTAGTAACTTTGACAGTTCCAAAACACTAAACCTAACCATGATGGGTTTGTCCAAGATTATGTCTGTTGGAGTCTTCGTAAAAATTACCAAATTCTCCTTTAGAGACGTGAAACTCGTGGTGTGGGGGTGAAATGTGTACTTGATAGCTTCACTTTCGTCATTGCTATCAAGACGTTGTTTCTCTTACGTTTGTTTTGATCGTCTTGCCGAAAATCGATTTATTGATCAATTTGTAGAGGTTTTTGTCAAAATCGTTAGTAGCTGCTTGTCGTTTCTCGTTATTAAACTCGGTGCAAGGTTTCAGCCAAGGCTCTTGCTTAAAACTGATTGCTCTGTGCATTTTCTTGAGGACCATGCCGAGAGAAAGGTAGCATTTCAAATTCCTATGGTGCACCACGTACTTTGTCTTTCAAAAGGTTAGTGGTTGGCTTTAGGCCTTTGCTATACGTTAACCACAAGTTCTCGATTGCCCGACGGTTGAAAGGAGAAAGTACAGACTTTGTGATTTTCATGTGCTCCGGTGCTAATGGGAAATCATTTTGAAACGCATGTAGCATCTCCGGGTATTCCAAGCCCACCTCTAATATCAACTCGTATGACTCTCGTCTCCGTAATTATCAAGATTTATGTCCTCGAGTCGATCTTCCGGCACCATCCTATCATCCCCACTACGCACGTTGACCAGTATATCGGGGGCCTATTTTCAGAATGTCGGGAAGTGGCACATAACCTTCTTTGGCAAATAGCCTATAGAGTCCAATACATAGTTCGGTACAAACACAGTGCTTGACAACCCATCCACTTTCTTATACGGCAAACTATCCAATACTAGAATAGAGGTTGTCGGCCAGTAAGCTATACAGCTTTTGAAGGCCCAAGCGGCAGATGTTAAGTGGAAGGAACTACCATCGTAAACAGTTGTTTTTTGCCGCAGGAGGGAGGAAACCGGAGTACCCGGAGGAAACCCTCGTACAACGGGCGGGAAACAACCGGAGAAAAACCCGTACATATACACTTCCCGTCCCAGGATCGAACCCGGGACTATAAGAAGCCAGAGATGTACAGCTGGGACCAAGATGCCTATCGAATCTGACGCCACAGTGCTCACAGCTACCCGTGCACCCGTGCAGAATCATGTTGGACATTTCGGAAAGAACCTCCTTGCTTCCACTCTGTCAGGTTGGAATTGAAATAGGCTTTAATAGTTTCCGTATTATCTGTCGCTTTTTCAAAGATAATGCATAATCCGATTTGAGCTTTTATGTTACCCATAAGACATTGACATTACTCTATATATTCTTTTATATCTCCTGTCCTCGAACGTCTTCTCTCAATACTGGCAGGGGAAAATCTCAGTGTCCAACATTGGATTTTCTTCTTCTTCATCGATCATCGTTGGTCCTTTTTTTATCTTCCAATGTCGAAACCGTCTCTTCGTTATTGAAAGAGACGAATGAAAAATTCTGGTACAAACCGTAGCTCGTTCCAAATCGGGAAAATACTTCCAACAGGCTTCACAGTAATATATACCGCCAAACTTGAATTTTTCGGGCGTAATCATTTTTCCATCGCATCGGTCGTAGTGCACCAAGAAATCATCGTAGGAAGAAACGAGTCCTCCGCAATCGAGACAAGTAAAGTTTACCACGCAAGGCTTCCGCAAATGATTTTTCACCTCTTCCCGCGATAAAAATTCAACCTTGCCTTTCTTGCACTGGAACCTCGAAACCACATCGTACTTGGCAGCCATGGCTGATATAAAGATCTATGGAATTGACCATGCCTTTTACACCCACCGCTCGTCCCAGGGGTTTGTATCAAATACCCCATGCACTGCAAAGTTAAACAATCATATTCCCTCCAACACCCCCGTAAAAAAATATGAGCAAGGGTGAAAAATGAGAAAACTAGCAAAAATACTGTAGAAAAAAACTACAAACAAAATACTTAAATAAGACTACGGTACACAATGACAAAAGTGTGGGGGTTTTCTGGCAGGGCAATGTTGTTGTTACTTCATCATTTTACATGCGCTCGCGCAATAATTTTGCTGCTGAACCACCCACACCCATGAGATCTTTCAATCCGTCTTTTTCACGCCGCGGTGCATTCAAGAAGCATTTTTGCAACAGTCCCTGGCCCCGGTCCAACCGTGCAGTAGCTAATTCGTCAAAAGGGACTGTTCAAAAGGGACTGTTTTTCTCTTTTTTCCCAACTACTCTCCCACGGTAGACGCTTTTGTAAATGTGGTCCGTTGTGTTCCCCTCTTCCTCATCCCAATGACACATATGCACAATAAGCAGCTTTGCTGAGGTTTCGGCGGCTTCCACGGTGCTGCCCCATTCAGAGCCGACCAAAAAATTATCCCGCTCAAAGCCGTGAAGACGGCTTTAAAAAAACATTGATGGTGAAGATCAACATATTTGCGAATGGAATGAATTCGAATCGTTACGTGCAAATCCTCTATAGTTCGTGTTTACACAGTCATAATAAGAATTAACCAATCAGAAATTATAACAAGAATTAACCAAGAAGAAATTAATAACAAGGATTACCAATCAAAAATTAAAATCTAGCAGCTTTTATGAGACTGGGAATGTAAAATCGTTCCCATAAACCGAAATCAGTAACCCGGATTTTGTTTATGACTATAGTCCAACTTGGCGGGATGATGAAACATTAAAAGGCTCCAGCTGTAAATTTAAAGAAGAACAATGCTACTATACATTGAATAAAATCCAAAGCAAAACAATAAAGCAAATTGTACACTGACCGCACTGCACATGATGCAGTGCCCGCAGAAGGCAGAGGGGAGCACGCAGTACCGTACCCGACTCGTAAAACAACACTACGATCAGTAGTGTTTGGTTATACTAAAATGAATTTTACAAAAACAGAAATAAACAATCAGTACATAATAGAAGACTTACAGACTTAAAATGGGATAAAAACGAATAAAACTCATAAAAAAAATACAGGCGGGCACATAAGAGTTACTTTGTAGATGAAGGTCATCCTTTCCTCATCGGTGAGCTGTTTTTTTAAATAAAAATACATACTCGATTTATGAAATAAAATAAAATAAAAATAAAAAATTTAAAAAGACTAATTTTCTCTCTTAAATAATTGAAACGAAGCATACTGACATAAGGATAGGAAACAACATCTCAGATGGCGTCCAGCCATTACTGATCCGAAATGCCGGATTTCCCATCTAAGAACCAAATTTTGACAAGATACCTGCACACAAATTCCCAGTAGGGAATTTTTCACAGGGGCGACTGATGTTGTCTGCTTGCCATTGCGGTAGAGTTTCTGCAGAAGAGTTTGCAAAATAAACTCAAATTCAATCAAACTTTAAGTTTTATAGCATACCTAAAAATGGTAATGTAGGTTAGTCGACTTGGCTCGAGGGAGTGTTTCGTTGAATAAATGATGTTTTTTAAACTAAAATCGACGAGTCGTAACGGTGTCTGCTCAGGGGACCGTATCAAGGTATTTCTTTTATTTTTACCGAACGTGCGAGTGTCTGACTAGAGACTGTATCAAGTTTTTTTTTTTTTTTTTACTTTTTATCATTCGTTTAATAGCCATTGTGCGGGGGCCATATCAAGGCCTTTTTCTTTTATAATTTTTAAATGTGACGTATTTCGTCATGAGAGGGCCCGATTAAATGGTGTCTGCCGGAGAACGTATCAAGGGTCTTTTTCTTCTTTTTTTTATATGGTTTATTTCGCTAGTCGACAGACGGTCTCAAGGTTCGGGGGACCGCATAAAAGCTGAAGTTTTAGTGTTGAAAGATGTACACGAACTCCAACTGACACAAGGTCAACAATTCACTTGGTAAGTACTAAAATTCTTGTATTTTTTTAAAATAACTAACATACTATTTGCACGTATTTATTTTATTTTTATTATTTATAGGTGTAATTACATTATTTTATCATTTCGCAAAATTTGCTTTCATGTTTTATGCTGTAGATCTTGGCGATTATACGTGTATTAGAGTTTCATCTAGGACATTTTATGCGAACATTTTAAAATATGAGTTTTTCCCTAATTATTTAATAGAGTGTTCGGTTTACATATCACCTTACGTGTGGATGCAGATAATGTTCAACATCGCTCAATGGTCGAGAATGTTAAATACTCCCCAAAGGAGTACTATGATTGAATTAACTATAAGAATATTATTTAATCGTCGTGTTCCTTTTAGAACGATGAAAAATGGGGTTACAACCAGACAGGTTATTTTAGAAGGTACTCAGTTCGAAAAATTGGCAGACAAAGTTAGGCAAGTAATTGATGAGACGGTAACTTTGTCGAGGAGGAGGAGGAGGCGATTCGGGCAGACATCGACGCTAATTTTTTTTATTTTTTATTTCCAGTTGTATCTATCTAGTTTATATCATAACTGAATGGCCTCCCTTTCTTGTTTGAATTTAGGCAACAATACATTTTATAAAGTATCAGCAGGAGCGCATTATATATACGTCCTCTTATATTTATGCTACCCCTGGTATCAGTGAAACAATTATGCGTTAATATTAGAAAATTTGTCAATCATGATACAAATAGCATGATTTTAGCTGAAAGTCTCGCTATAGCCCCCTATGATTGGACTGAAATAATGTTCCGAGTTCAGAGAGTGGCCAAAGTTATTAACCACTCCCCAAGTCCTATACATCTCTGACAACCTTTCTGTTAATGTGGAGGCTGGAGAAAACTTATCTTTTAAGACATTAAAAGAATTTATTGTTTTATCGAAAGAGCAATTTGGAATTATAACGGAGAACACATTAGCAATCAACAGCCGTCTGAGGGATGCTGCTAGACACGTTTACTGAGAAAAAACTTAAAGCACCTGAGGTGAGATTGTGCGATACTTTCGGCATTACATTGAACGATAATGCTTTGAAGAAAGAACTGTTTGCTAGAGATATCGTGACATTCATGAATGAATGCCACATAGACAGCTATTGCGTAGGTGCACGGTCTGGCGGACTGTATTGTTTCGTAAGGTATGACAAAAAAGTGAATAACGATTATGTACTTGGTTTGACGAAAATTATAGCACCGACGTGCGAGCCTAAAATTATTCAGCTTCCAACAAAAACTGTAAGACAAAACTTGTTGTCTCTTTTGTACAAACAAGACTCGTTTCCTGTACAAAATAGGAAAGTCGAGGATTATACTATAGTGACGTTTCAACTAATGTTACCTAGCTGGCTGCTCCGATATTCCAACAATGCTCTAGATCTAGAAGACCCATTCCTCTTAAGACACTGTGACCATTACCCATACCTAGCCGTCAGGATAATAACTAATTACATGCAAGAACAACCACCGAATCAACCGGAGCAGTTTGTGAAAAAACAAAAAAAAAACTGCTATGTCTACAAAAATGGTGTAGTGTAGTGTCTGAAAACTAACAATAAACAAACAAAAATATGTGATGGGAAAAAATATGTCACAAAATCATTTTATTTTGCGAGTGTATTTTATATGGTTTACTTTTAAATATTATTCCTCATAAATTGGCAAGCCAATAGGAAGAGATCGTTAGTCAGTAATGGATGTTTGCCTAATTCATCCCAGTAATTATATTTTTTGCTGGTTCTACTTTTGCTGGGAAATGTTCGGTTATCATCAAACTAATACTTCGCTCACAAGAGCTCATTGTTCCGCCACCAACATCCTTTATTTACTATTACGGCGATCAAGACAAGTTCGAGACACTTAAAGAGGAGTGTCCAGTGCCAATAATATTTCACAACGGGTTTAACAGGGAAGTGTACGATTCTCTTCCTAGTGGTTGCCTTTGCTTCGTTGATGACCTTGTACAACATGCCTTGCCTCCCGATTTACTTAACGACGTCGTAGTTAAAGGAACGCACCGCCGTGGAATTAGTTTAATTTGCGTTGTGCACAATGTCTTCCAGAAATCGTTGAGGACCGTGTCACTCAATACGTAATATTTCTTCCTTTTTCAAAAACTCGAGGGACGTTACGAAACTAAAAATATTTGGGGTCCAGCTCGGCGTTAGCCTTAAATTCATGCTTTCAATTTTTAAAGATGCAACACAACAGCCGTATAACTTCCTTTTTGTGGATTTCACATTCAAATACGCCCGAAGCCTATCGTTTTCATTCCAACATATTTAAACAGCCAATAAGCATATACGCTCAACTTAACCATGCCTAGAGCGGTGCTAAACAACATTAATGAGTTTGTACCTTTGTTGGTCTTACTGCATTCAAAGAAAATTAAGCCGTGCGTCGAGAAGGCTTTATTAGACTACCCCAAACTCCATGACGTGATCTGCCTCTTAATTTTTAATATTCTCAATGGTCGCGTACCTTTGAGCGATTCTCAGAGATGCCAGTTAAAAAACAAAAAAAGTGGTAATAGCTCTGTCCACTAAAACTTGCTCGAAAAAGAAAAAAACACCGCCATATTTCCAAGTTACAAAATGAAGGGTTCCTAGGTGGTCTGCTTGCTCCAGTGTTCTCAGCCTTCGGTGGGCCTTTAATTAGTTGAATTACTAAACTGTTCGGAGGCTAAGAAGAAGAAGAACAACAACAACAACAAATATACAAAATGTTCAAGTGTATGCATCTCGTGCCAGCACCTCCTTCCTCCCTCACCTCGACTGCACAAAACTCTTCTAAATCTTTATACAGCCAACCGCTTTCACGTTTAGACAATGCTATGAGGGAGGTATTTACGAATGATTCGTACTACAATTACCAGAAAGCCAAACTTTATATTCAAACTTTACAACGGTAGTTAGACGTAAACAGTCGTGATTTGGACGAGTGCTTAAAGTAGCAATATCATCGTGCTGCTCCCGCCACAGGGCAGGTCTCCCCAGCCCCCCTAGGGGGCATGCGCCCTTCGGGGGTCACTCCTGGATCTTCTACCGGCACTACTGAAGAAACATTTGTACCAGATTTCAAGAACGTGCGTCTCGTATACAGAGGTAGAATTGCTCGTTTCTTAAAGAGTGGCAAAGTTAATTACAATAACAAAGGCCAGCTGCTCGATGACCACGGCTCAGTCATACCTGGTACCAACGTGATTAAACTCGTATTAGGCTGAATTATGGATAATAAGCAACTGCAAAGAAAAATAAAAAATGCGCCTGGAATGGAAGTAATAAAATGCCACATTTCAAATAAAAGGCAACTACGCAAGTCCGCTCAGTTTATGGGACGTGACAAGGTGCCAGAAATAGCATCAGAAGTTGATTCATCTTTAATCAACTACAGCAAATTCGACCCCGACCCGTATCAAGTTCAGCTGTCTCCGGCCGACGAGGAAGAGAAAGCGTTTTTTCTAGGTGACGATTTCTATTGAGAAAGCATGGCGCAGCTGCATTTATTTATGTATTTAATGTTCTAGAATTATGAAGATGACTGATATTAGAATAGCCAGCTGCTGGAAAAGTATTATTATGACCCCAGGTCATCGGGATCATTCGGCAGAATTCAAAGGCTGGTGAGAGCCGTGAATGCGAGCAGACAAAAAATACCATTAAAAAACGTTAAAGACTGGCTCGCCGGCGAAGAGGCCTATACATTGTTTAAACCCGTAATTCGCAGATTCCAACGCAATAAAGTACGTGTCAGTGGACCTTACAACGTTTTGTCTTCTGACTTAGTGGTCCTTTTGAATTTATCAGCTTTTAATGATGAATACAATTGGTTGCTCACCATTATCGACGTTTTCACTAAATGAGCGGAAGTTGTGCCTTTAAAACGTAAGGATGGCCTTACCGTGGCTGCAGCTTTGAAGACGACTTTTAGTAAATTACCTAAAAAAGTGTCGTATTTCTGGTCAGATAAAGGATCTGAGTACAGAAACAGAGACGTAGCTAAAGTGATGCAACAATACGGCATTAAACAATACAACACAGAAAACGAATACATTAGGGCTACTGTATCCTAGCGCTACGTGCGTACATTAAGCAGTCTCCTGGCTCGTTTCATGCACGCGCGGAACACAAAGAGGTACAATGACACCTAATGAAGTGAACGATCGAAACAAAGGCCGAGTGTTTGTCAACCTGTACGGCGGGGATTTGAACTCGAGATCCTTTAAAAAAGACGATCCAGTTAGGCTGAGCAAGAAGAAACACATTCTTTGTAAGGGGTATGATCCAGACTAGACCGGTGAAATAATGTACTGCAAATCCACAAACAGGAAGCATCCCATTCGCACCTATAAAGTCTGCGATTATGGAGGAGCTGACATTCAAAGTACTTTTTACAAACAAGAATTTCCAAAAGTGGTACCACCAGAGATTTACAAGATAGAAAGAGTCGTACATACTAGAAGACGTGCTGGGCTTACCAAATATTTAGTCAAGTGGCTTAATTATCCGGAATCTGCCAATAGTTGGGTCATTAACTTTATCGGTTTGTAACGATAGCTGACGAAATTTGGCTTACTCTTCCTTCTAACAACACCATGTAGATATCTCCAAATAATGCTTTACAAAATTATACTACTTGTTTGGCCTCTCCACTAGAGCTGGGTTCGAGCTACGAGTTGCTTTAGCTCAAATTTCGTTCCCAAATTCATTTAGCTAAAATTCCGGAATTGTGCTTCGCAGAGAAGCCGACGAAGCCAGGTTGTTGTCGTTATCTTACAGGAACCCCGCGGAGGAGCCCCCCCCCCCCTCCGATTAAGAGGACGAACCACCTAGTCAACTAGTGCCTACTGAAGAGAAATTATTTTGAATTGTACGAGGGGCGAGACACATTACAATAGCATGAAGGCTTTAATGACGAAAATTAATGAAGAAATTAAGACCTACAGACACGGAATAAAGAATGCATAAAGTCCTATGAACAGTAGAGGAAATGATTTGCTGAAGATTATTTACGACGAGTCAACTCACATGTATTCATTGAAGAATGACGTCACTGATAATTACTACGTCAGACTTAAGTTAGGACCTACATAGGCCACATGATTTGGATTTCACTACAGCCAACCCCTAACCTAACCGAAAAAGAAGAGGCTGTTGTGAACTCTACATTTCCAGTTAAAGAAATAATCACAACACCTATTCCAGCCGTTTATGTCGACACAAATATTATTCAACCTCAGCTGGTCGGTGATGTGAGAGTTCCATTATTGAGAATTATTCCGGTCTAATGTGAAATTCGTTAAGCAGTTAAGCCTCCTCCCGCCCGTAGTGCACCACAGAAAGTGTCGAAGAAGGCTCCTGCTGGTAAAGCCTCAACACCACCCGTGAGGAAGTCGCCACCAGGAGAGAAGGTGAAACGGTCGTTGAACGACCAGCTTGCTGAGGGGTCCATTGGGCTCCCTCCACAATTTGATACTTCTTTACCCATGGAGCAGGGAGAGATTTCCTGTTCCTCTTCTCCTGAACTTTTTCCTCCTTCCGAGGACAACTTCGTTCTGGACCTCACTCCGACTTTTGATTCGGGGGAGGATTCAGATGTTTTCGGATCACCCAGGGGAGGAGTTGAGGAGGATGATTCAGTCTTAAGCCCGTCCTAATGCCTGCGCATACCATCGTTCAGTGGAACTGCCAGAGTTATCGGACCCATGCAGAAGAGCTGCGACTTCTTTTGTCACATTGGCGACCTCTGTGCTGCTGCCTCCAGGAAACTTGCTTTAAGGCGTCAGATGTTCCGGTTGTTCGGGGTTATTCTGTCTACCGTCTGGATGCAGACCCTGTGCCACGTGCACATGGTGGTGTTGCTGTGCTGGTTCAACACTCTCAGCCGCATGCCCGTGTGCCTCTGCACACTAGATTTCAGGCGGTATCAGTTCGAGTTTCTTTCCATTTGGATATTACTGTCTGTTCGCTTTATTTGCCACCGGATGAGGTCTTTGGGGTTGGTGACCTGGAGGACTTGGTCCACCAGCTTCCTGCCCCTTTCCTCTTGCTGGGCGACTTTAACAGCCACCATGTCCAGTGGAGAGGACCTCATACTGATAATAAGGGGAGAATCCTTGAGGAGTGAATGCAGAGGGGGTCCATTTGTGTCTTGAACGATGGTGCCATGACCCACTGCAATCTGGCCACAGGTAATTGGTCAGCGGTGGACTTGGCCTTTTGCTCTCTAGCTATCCCGGTTCACTTCACTTGGGCTGTCACTGCCGATCTGCATGGGAGCGATCACCTCGCCATTGTGTTGTCCACAAAACAGGGGGGTTCTGTTGCTTCCAGGCCAGCCCGGTGGGTGCTGAAACGATCTGAGTGGTCAGCCTTTGCTGAGGCTGCTGTTTTCCAGCATGCGGTGCAGGACTTTACTGATGTAGATGAACTTTCAACTCATTTCACTGATGTAATCCTCGCTGCTGCTCATGCTTCTGTCCCGCGTACGTCCACACAGCCGAGATGGGTTCCTGTTCCTTGGTGGACGCCTCCTTGCGGGCGGGTCATTCGGGCCTGCAGGCGAGCATTGCGTGCATTTATTGCCTTTAAGCGCTGTCGTGCCCGTGCCAAAGTTGTCATCCGTGAGGCTAGGCGTGCTTCGTGGTCGGCTTATGTTTCTTCGATCACGCGCTCCATGCCTTCTCAGCAGGTGTGGAGGAAGGTGCGCCAGATCTCAGGGAGGACCGTGCCTTTCCTGGTATCGCAGCTGAGGGTGGCGAACGCCATGGTTTCATCTGTGCCGGATATCGACGATTGTCTTGCGTCTGCATTTGCGCGGGTCTCGAGTGATGATCATTATGATCCTGGTTTCCTCGGGATTAAGCGTAGGGATGAGGCTCGCTCTCTTGACTTTCACTCCGACGGGCTGGAGCAGTACAATTTGCCGTTCACCAGGCAGGAATTTGTTTCAGCTTTGTCCAAGTCGCATGACTCCGCCCCAGGCCCGATTGATGTTCATTATCAGCTGTTGAAACATCTGCCTCTTGCCTCCCAGCAGTTCTTGCTGGAAATGTTCAACCGTGTGTGGGCGGAGGGCTCTATTCCAGATGTGTGGAGGGCAGCGGTGGTCATCCCGATTGTGAAACCGGACAAAGACCCTACTTCTCCTTCCAGTTATCGCTCAATCGCTCTGACTAGCTGTGTCTGTAAACTTATGGAACGGATGGTCAGTGAGCGGTTGGTCTGGGTGTTGGAATCACGGGGATTCTTATCTGCGTCCCAGTGTGGCTTTCGACGGTTTCGGTCAACTATCGATCATCTTGTTGCCCTTGAATCGGATGTGAGGGAGGCTTTTCGCCTGCGTCAGCATCTGATTCAAGTTTTCTTTGACTTGGAGAAGGCTTATGATACGACCTGGCGTTATGGGATTCTCCGTAATCTGTATAACTGTGGCTTGAGGGGACGGATGCCACTGTTCCTTTCCGCTTACCTCTCCGGCCGTTCTTTTCGCATTTGTGTCGGGGCCACTCTTTCCCGCCCGTTTGTCTTGGAGAATGGTGTGCCTCAAGGAGGTGTTCTTAGTGTCATCTTGTTTGCTATTGGGATCAACCCCATTGTTCAGCAAGCTGCTGTTCCCCAGTCTTTGTTTGTCGATGACTTTGGCCTGCGCTTTCGGGCGGCTCGCGTGCAGACCTGCGAGCGGCAGCTACAGCTGGCAGTTAAGAAAGTCCATACCTGGGCGATCAGTAATGGTTTCCGGTTTTCTCCGGACAAGACTGTGTGCGTCCACTGTTGCCGCCAACGAACACTGCACCCAGATCCTTGCCTATACTTGGGACAGGCACAAATTCCTGTTGTCCCACAAGCACGTTTCCTGGGTCTGGTGTTCGATTCCAGGTTATCTTGGCTTCCACACTTGCGCCAACTTAAAGACAAGTCTTTGCGGGCACTTAACATCTTGCGGGTTCTGTCGGGCACTTCATGGGGTACGGATCGCACCGCCTCTACCAAGCCCTTGTCCGCAGCAAACTTGATTATGCGTGCATGGTGTATGGTTCGGCTAGTGACTCGACTCTCCAGATGTTTGACACTGTGCATCACAGTGGCCTGCGTGTGGCGACTGGGGCATTTCGAACTTCTCCAGTGGTCAGCCTCTATGCTGAGGCCTCGGAGCCACCTTCGGCCATTCGTCGGCGGAAGCTTGCCATTCAGTATGCTGTACGTTTGCGTGCTGTGCAATCCAGTCCTGCTTGGTCCACGGTTTTTGGGCCAGACTTGCGCGTCGGTAGACGCAGGGTGGGTAAGGGTGATTTCCGCGATAGGCTCTAGCAGTCCTGTCAGGAGATAGCCTTTGAAATGCCCTGTGTCGTGAGGCTTGGGGAGATGCCAGTGGCCCCTTGGCTTGTCCCAAGTGGCATTTTTCATTTTCGCTCTGGCGTCCCTCCCGAAGGGTTCCACTCTACCAGCAAGGTACTTGCAGGAGTTCCGGCGGCTGTGTTCCCAGTACGCCGGTTATCAGCGGCTGTTTACTGAAGGGTCGAAGTCGGACGTTGGCGTGGCGTGTGCTTGTGTGTGTAAGGGAGTAACGGTTGCCCATCAACTTCCATCAGGCTATTCTGTGTTTTCTGCAGAGCTTTTGGCTCTTGGTTTGGCGGTGGAATGGATCCTTGACCTTCAGGGCACCCATTTCATTGTCTTTAGCGATTCCATGAGTGCCCTGGAGTCCTTGGCGAATTACAATCCTCGGAACCCCTTGACACAACGTGTCCAAGCCTTGCTTTCCCGCTTGCCTGGCCAGCGGAAAACCGTGCTTTTCTGCTGGATCCCGGGCCATGTTGGGATTGGTGGAAATGAGCAAGCTGATTCTGCAGCGAAACGGGCCCTTTCTGGCCCTCTCGAAAGGGATCACAGCCTTGTTTCCTCAGACGCCTTTCCAGCTCCTCGTCTGAGGTTACACGCTTTTTGGCAGACCTTGTAGGACAGACAGGACGGTAATAAGTTACTAGCTATTAAGGGCACCGTCGAGGAATGGCACTCGGCGTGTCACCGCAGTCGCCGTGAGGAGGTTGTGTTGGCCCGTTTGCGCATTCGTCACACCCGACTTACTCACTGTTTCCTTTTGCGGGGGGTTGACCCTCCTGAATGTTATTGGTGTCGACAGCCACTTACGGTCCGGCACTTCCTTGTTGATTGTCGCCATCTTGATGGTTTTCGTCATCGTTTCCATCTTCCGCATGACATTGCGCGTCAGTTAAGCGATAATTCTGTACTCCTGTCCGGTGTTTTTCAATTTTTGCAGGAGGTACAGATGTATGACAAGATTTAGATTAGGGGTTTGAATAACATCTCTGTAATGTGTGGTGCAGTGGCAACCCGGACCACTGCACTGTGACTGAGGTTGGCGCTAATGACCACGTTGTAGATGTGCCATTAAGCCTCAATCCCCCCCCCCCTGGTCGAATGTGAAATCGGGGAAAACACTAATATAGAATTTCGACACCTTCATTATTTTCCTTTACAAACCCACTCTTTTCAATACGTTGAAATAGACATTCAAACTGATACTGGGAATCAGGTAAAGTATGCCAATGGAATGGAATGGTGACACAAATGTTGCATAGTGCGTTGTAATATTTGCATCGACGATGTTATTGGCAAACGTTCGCATGGGGGTATAACCTGGCTTTCCGTTTGTTTCCTGGGCATCTGCAAGATCCTGGATCTTCAATAACGGGAATTCGGCCAAAGTAAGGGTCTTCTTCGTCAGAGAAGATTTTTGCGTGATGAACTTATACCATAGTGTTGATTTGAAAAGTTGATTGCAGAATTCCAATGAAAACAAGTTGACTAGGAAGGGTGCTATGTAGGAGGTAACAGAAACATTGCGAGATCGAGAGGCGGGAAAATTCGACGTACCGGAAACGGACATGAAGGGCGTCTTTACCAAAACGAGGCTCAGTCTCTGCGACGAGCGCCGCCGTGCGGTGACTAGATGATGGAGACGGAAAGGGGCCGGCCTGGAGATGGAAGGTGACGGCGGAGAGACGCTTGATGCTTGCATGGACTGTGTGTACAGAGGCTCGTTCTAGTGCGATAGTCTCGCTGGGGCACGGGCGTAGAAGCTTCGATTGAAGAGCTTGAATTATTCCAGGCCTGTGGAATGGGACTTGTTGCCAAGATCCCAACCTTTCCCTCTTTTATTATTATTTTTTTTTGAGAACGATTCAGAACGAGTGGTCAAAGAAGACGACTCAAGTGGGAGAAGCTTGGAGATAGTGTATCGTGTGGCCGAGCATCCGGTACAACCTCTAACTGCAGAGCTGGTGGAGTGGCGAAATGTTTTCGTGTTTCGCGACAAGGACGACCAGGGCTACGTCGATTTGGCTGTAGTCTTTGTTGGTAGAGATGGTGCAGCTGAAGGGCATGGCACTCAAACCCGTGCAAGGGTGAAGGTCGCTGAGGGTCAAAAAACCCATGGTCGTGAAGTCGCGAAAAGGGTGGTTAATTCCCTTTTCGCGGCATGTGTGTGTCTTTTTTTTGATGACGTGAAGCAATGGGTGGAAATGATGAATGAGGTGACGCGTTGGGCTAGTAGCCATTTTCGGTGCAGGCCGATGTCGCGAAGGGTAAGCGGCATAGCAAATAATTCTTTGGCTTTCATCGTGAGAACGGGGGGGGGGAGATGAGGCTTAATGGCGCGTCGACAGCTTGGTCATTAGCGCCAACCTCAGAACGGCACGCTGAGGTCAGACACCTAGCGGTCAATGTGGACATGCGGCGAGGGAGTTCGCCATCAAAGACCGGGCAATGGTCGGGCAGGTTCTGTGGGCTGAAACGTTTTTGGCAATATCCTGAAACGATGTGGTGTGTCCGTAAATCAAAGGTAGGCAGGTGTCGCGAAGGGCGGGTGGCAGGGTGAAGGGTTTGCTCTCTTTCGCGACATGAGCGACCCGGTTCAAGCCGGACGCCCAGCGGTCGACAACAATGGTTGGTAAAGGAGCTCAGCAATAAGCCACGGTGACAGTTGAAGGTGACATCGGCCGGGGTGTTGGCGGCGGTCTTCCCCGTTGCATCGTGTAGCCGGGATTCGAAAGAAGTTCCGTGTCGTATAAGGCTAGGAGAAGACGTGATTTTCGTCATTCGGGACATGAGCATTCCGGTTTTATCGGTCGTCCTGCAGTCGACGTGGACTGGTGAAGAGGGAAACAGTGTCAGGAGCTGGAATATGGCTCAGGGGGCATCGTGGGCCGGGATCATTTGGGTGGAAACCAGTGTCGCGAAGGTCTTCCTGCAGGATAACTTTGAACGACAGGGTGAAAGAGGGGTGGTTTCGTCATTCGCGACATGAGCGCCCCGGGGACCGGTCGCCCAGTGGTCGACGTGGACTGGCGGTGAGGAAAGGCAACAGGTGCCGGGTGATGACTAAGAGGTTCCAAGGGACGAGATGATTTCAGTGGAAAACGGTTTCTGGTTCCGCAGGACAACGTTGGGGAGAATGACGAAAAAGAAGATGTCGCGAAGGGATGACATGGGCATTCCGTTTGAATTTCGAAATCGGTGCCTAGCGGTCGTCCCAGCCGATGTGAAGAGCGGAAGGAGGGCCGCAATAGTCCAAACTATTCAAGAGTGGGTTGTTCCTGGAAAACAACGGGAGGGAGCCACGATGACTTCATCCATGGACGAAAGACAAGGAGACGTCAGCCGCGAGGGCGGCTTGAGACAAAGAGATGCCAAACTCACCGGCCTCTTCTCTTAAATAGAGAGAATCGTGCATGTGCGATTGGGTATGGAGGCGGCCATCGATGTTTGAAATCTCTAGGCAAGGAAGCATCGTTGGCACACCAATGCAAAAAATTGACAGGTATTGCACTTTTAACAGCATAAAGGAAGTATAGGTTCGCATTTAGGTCGTAAAGCTGTAAAGACCGGCGTCAATATTGGTACCGACGTACTGTCTAGTAAAAGCTTTAAACAAGCAGACTAAAAGAAACTGCTACGGGTATCGAGGGAAATGCTGTCACGAAGCTGCAAGAAGGCCAAAGTCAAAGAAAGCGAGGTACTAAATGGAGAAAAAAAGCTGACTGCAAAAAGAAAGCCTGTAAACGTTGAAAGAATGTACTAAAGCAGCTCGAAATGGCGTACATACATCCATCTTCGTGCGAATGCTTGCTCAGCTCGCTCGATTTATTTTCCGCCGCACCTACCCAGTTAAATATGCACCTAAATATGTCGAATACCAACCAATCGCCAGTATTTCCGCGAGTCAAGTATTGGATATCACGGTACCTTTCAGTGAGGAATACGTGGATTTGTCACAAATATCTCAAGTTAAAAATCATGAAATCAGCGACCGAATCGCTCACCCAAGCAGAAAGCTCCAACGTCACCCACGTTCAGCTATGGCTACATTCCATGTTCTCACACTAAACAGCACCTTGGCTACTGGCACTAACAATAATTACGGATATAAAGCGTATCTGCAAAATACGTTCAGTTAAGGGAAAGAAGCTAAAGATACTCAACTCGCTAACTCATTTTGGAATACCAATACAGTATTGGAATACCAATACAGTGTGGCCTTGGAGCTTCTAGGACATTTGCATCGCGATCTCGTCATGCAACCTAGACAGATAATAAATAACACCGAACTCGAATTTCGTTTTGTGCCTCATAAACCTCAATTCCATTTATATGTGACTGCTGCTGGAATAGCGGCGGGACTACAGCCTATAACACAGTAACACAGTTGCTAGACACCCGCCTTTACGTTCGTAAAGTAACACCATCCCCATCATACCCCTCGCTCACGCTTGGGCATTAGCTACGAGTCAAGGTAAATATCCATATAGAAAATCAGAAATAAAATGCATACTCTCATTTCTGGCATTAGCACGGGACATATTGACAACATTTTTAACGGCTACATACCTTCCCGAGTGGTTATAGGCATAGTGAAACACGAGGCCTATAATGGCATACACAAGAACGACCCCCTTTTACTTCGATCCCTTCAGTCAAGACTGAAGGGATCGGACTCTTTCCGTAGATGGAGAAACCCTAAATGGGAAGCCGTTAACTTGTGATTTTAGCACGTCTAACTACGCCAGCGCTTACATGCGTTGTTTACCAGTTTACGTATTTCTTTTCACATTGCTGGTAATGACATTTCGTACTCTGACTTTGGGACGGGAGGTAGGTTCATATTTCGCTACGATTTAACGGCCGACCACTGCACCGACGACGAATCCCATGTTTCCTTGGTTAAAATGGTATATTAAGACTCGACTTACATTTTACTTTGGCGCTTTCTCATAACGTCACGGTCGTCATTCTAGGAGAGAGAGAAGCGTTGCTGGAGATTGACGAACGTCAAAACGTGCTGTCTACAGAATGAAAACTGCCGAAATTAACAATATTTTAAAGGGGGGAGGGGTGTAGTTCATTTTTAGGAGCTCTCCCATCAAATCACCTACCGGCCAGCAATGGGTGAGCCGTAATTAATTTAGACATCTGCGACAAATGTGGCAGTCACTGGGTGGTCATTGGCCCTTGCAAATATTTCGACCCTTTCGGATTGCTGCCTTTGTCAAATTCTATTCTACAATATTTGAAGAAACGTTGCTCGAAAAACTGGTGCTACAATAATGTGCCTCTACAGGATGTCAACTGCTTTATTTGAGGACACTATTGCATTTACTACATGCTGATGCACTGCCGAGGCCAGCCACCCTCCATTATTATTAAAAGATTGGTCTACATGCAACAACCCGATAGCTATGTGTACCGATTTGCTTGCTTTATACAAATTTCTTTCTTGAAATGCAATGATGTAATATTTTTTTCTTGAAATGTAATAATGAGGCATTTTTTTGCAATTTTTAAATTTGTGTCCTATAAATAATTGTTGCTTATGCCATATTCATGTTTCCTTTCTTTTCTCTTTTTTGTTATTAGTGGAGTGGCGCAAAAAAAAGATGGCGTCGTTCGAGTGTGGGCAATGCAGCCGTTCGTATACATTACGAAGTAGCCTGGACAGACTCGTGAGGACTGCCCACAGACAAAACAATACGTGGCGTACTCCTACGTGCGGAATTAGCTGCACGACTGGTGTTGCCTTACATCGACATCAAAAGAAACATTTGGTCAAGTGCACCGATTGTCCTAGACTTTTCAACAATGTTAATAACATGCATGAACATAATATTGACGATCACAGCCGAATGCCTACATCGCCCTCGTTTCAAATTAGAAACGAGCAACTTTAATCAACTTTCCAACAACTTTCCTATGTTTACAGCCAGCCTGCACAAACCACGGACGTTCAACAATATCTGTCGGATCTCAGCGATCAGCTCAAACTTTTGCTAACTTCAGTTTTAAACCGTATGTGACAAATCAAATTTATTGACTGCAATACCGTTACTTTAGAGAAGCTACAAATTGACAGTGAAAAATTGCGAATGCCCATTTATTTGTGCAGTTCACTTCGTCGGTTGGTATTATTATATTATACTGTGTGTTAACATCCCTTCACCCCGTCGGTCGCAACCCTAATAGAGCGAGCAATTACACGCCTTACATGAGTACTTTAAATCTAACTGGGATTTTGTACCCAACTCTGATCAGCAAAATTCCTAAATTCGAAAACCAAAACAATTTGCCAATTTTCGTATATGGATGAAAAGGCAAACATGTATTTCCATTACATGTGAGCAAACGTACTGACTGTCCCGTAGTGAAATTGCTCCTCTTAATGGTAGCCATTACTGTTTAATGCATGATTTTAACAAACTGGTGTGCTCTAGAAAGAACATGGCCGTATGTCCGTAATGTATGTTTAATTTCAGGACCAAGATTAAGCTAGCTGATCATACATTATTGTGTAGAACTATTAAGCCCCAGAGTGTTGAAATGCTTACCAAACCGTTTCTGGAATTCAGTAGGTACGATAGACAGTTCCCTCACTCTTTTGTGCTGTACGCAGCTTTTGAATCAGTTTTAGTCAAATTACATACGTGTAAACAGACCCAGATAGCTCCTTCGTACACAAGACGCATTTACATATGGTCTGTGGGTATGCTTATGTGCTCGTTGGTTATGATGGATAGGTTCACGCTAAATGCACGTAATATTTTTTTAGTTTCTGAATATGTGGACAAAATCAAACGGCTTTACACTCATGAATCCCAGCGTCGAAGAGATGTTAGCATTTACAAATGCGGCGAGTTGCTACATATGTGATAAATTATTTACTTTTAGTAGCATACAGGTCATGGACCACTGCCACATCACAGGCAAATATAGAGGAGTGGCTCACAACAAGTCCAATCTGGCCTACAAGTTTAAATCTGTGTTACCTACATGCCTTCACAATTTCCGAAACTACGATGGCCATCTAGTGATTTTAGCCTTACCCTATTTTGGTACAGAAAAAATACATGTTCTGCCTCAAAATAGTGAGCATTTTACGTCTTTGAGAATCGAGAATAAATTCCAGTTTCATGATTCTTATCAATTGTTGGCATCTTCTCTAAGCACGCTGGTTTAAACTATAGATTGTTTTCCCCATACTAACGGAAGTATTTCCAACTCCATGCACTCTTCTTGCACGTAAAGGTGTTTACCCTTACGAATATGTTGACAGTTTTGATAAATTTGAGGAAACGTCATTACCTCCAAAATTTTTATTCTAAATTGTCAGGTGAAAATATTTCTGATGCTGATTATGATTACGCTCATACTGTATGGCATGAAACTGGTTGTGCTTCCCTCGGGGATTTCACGATTTGTACGTCATGGTTGACGTCTGTCTATTAGCTGACTGTTTTGAAAATTTTCGTAAACTCTGCTTGTTACAATATATAAGTTAGACCCCGCACACATCTTCACTTTTCCAGGATTATCATGGGACGCTTCGTTGAGAATGACGGGAGAATGACGGGTGAGAGGCTGCAATTATTAACTGACATAGATTTAATGATCGAAAAGTCGATTCGAGGAGGTGTGTGTATTATTTCAAAATGTTACACTAAAGCCAACAACCCATCGTGGCCTGATTTTGATCCTAATGTAGAAACTAGTCACTTGATTTATTTAGATGCTAATAACGGTTTGTGTTTGTGCATGCCCCTATCGTACTCTAAATTTTTGTTGGCTATCGAGCGCTGAGTTGAATAATCTTTTGGCTACTTTAACTACATTGCTCTAACGTAGGCTATATCGTAATGGCTGACATCAAATACCCGGAATTTTTGCACGATTTATATTCTGACTTTCCTTTGGCCCCTGAAAACATAACAATAACTGAAGACATGCTATCACCCTTTAATAAAAAGTTGGCTGCATAGCACGACATTCATGTGACGGGTACTAGACTAGTCCCATATTTAATGAAAAGAGAAGTACGTGTATTACTACAGAAATCTGATTTATTACATCGACCAAGGTTTGGTAGTCCTAAAGTGCACAAGGCTATACAGTTCACTGAAAAGCATGGCTTAAATCTTACATCGATTATAACACTGCTAAACGAGTAGCAGCTACTACAGAATTTGAGCGTAATACGTACAAGGCCATGAATAATATTATTTTCGGAAAAAGTTGCCAGAATATCCGAAAAGAAGTAAACATCAAATTAACCACAAACGACGCTCAGTTTCTCAGAGTTATGCGTCAACCTACCATCGAATATTTTGACATTTTGGCGCCAGAACTAACCATGTTCAAACTGTATCGTAAGAAAATAGTGACCATTACGGATATGCGAAGCAAAAATACGGTTTGAGGATCGATCTGCTGGCCTCAAGACACCGATAGCTTCACCTACCAGATCTTTACACTCAGTGTAGATGCTGATATGCTTGCAGACATTCACCACTACAACACTAGCAATTATCCTAAAGATCACATCCTGTACAGCGAGACTAATAAAAAGATTTATGGAAAATTTAAAAATGAATTACCGGCAGTTCCAATATCTGTTTTCATTGGCCTTAAGTCAAAATTGTACACGCTGTCATTCAGTGATAACTGGAGGAAAGTCGGGAAAGAAATTCAGAAAAGCGTGCTTCAGAATGTTGTCACTGGTGATCATTATTTACAGTGTTTATATGACCACACGTATTTTTCTTTCGAACAAACCGCTATTAGAAGTTTCAAACATAACACTTGCAACATCATTCAAAATAAGTTGTCTCTGAGCGTGCAAGACTGCAAAAAGTGGATTTATTCAACTGGAATAACCAGTAGGCCTTACGGTCAATACTCCATAAGAAACGAACCTATTGTTGACAATTCGTAAGTGTGCCCTATTGTTGTTGTTTGTTTGTTTGTTTTTATATGTCATTTGCTGCTTGCTCGTTCAACAACCCATGTTCGATGTTGGACTAACACATAAATATTGTGTAAATTTGTGCCATTGTTTTCTGTTATTAAAACAACATGTTCTTTCCTTTTGAGTCCTGCCTTTTTTTTATTTTTTATTTTAAAGTTTTATTGTGCCGACTGACCTCCTTTTCAATTCGCTCCACCAGATGTGATCTGTTGACACATCCGTGAAGACGATTCCTTTCAGTCTCTAGTTCAAGGTCCTTTATTATTTTGTTTTGAACTTGATATCGTAGGCTTCAGAGCGTTTTATTTTGATTCGAGACTTAAAGTTGATGCAGTCATCCATTCTACACAAAAAAATGGGGCAACATAGATAGTAATGCATGTTAAACCCACACACAAAAAAGAAAACGTTGTTCATGTATAATAAAATGGAAGCTTGTAGAGCTCACTTTATGATGTCACTTAACAACAACACCATGTCTAAATTTCGAAATGAGTTCTTTACCCGTTGCAGAAAGTTTGTTTATGTCATGTTGTTATTACTTTCCTTGGTCGTGTGCCTAGGCCTATTGCTGATGTATAGCGCCGCTGACTTACATAGAAGCAAGATTTTAAATTCTTGATAGAAGAGCTACTGTAGTATTTTCCTACGATGGCTTCCAGAATTATTCCTTGGACTGTAAGGAAGAAAGTTACCTGGAAAGAACTGACGTCTAAATGCCAGAATGCTGATTTCTTTGCTCGTTTGGGGGAAAAATGAAACACACATTGACTTTAGTTACGATGAATTGGAAAATGCATACATTCATATTACGACTATAATTAAGTTGTAACACCATGGAATGTGAATAAAACACGCAAAAACACTGCTTTGACTTATTTATTTATTTATTTCTGCTTATATCTTAATTCTGAGCTTAATTAATGTTATTGTACTTGGTCTCTGCAGACATCGTAGAATTTGAGGTCATAACTCAACGAAAATGCTAATGCTTTTTTGTACATGTATGTATTTATCTTTAGTAAACGACGTCAATTTTTCGTTTAGATGGTTTTGTGCTTTGCACCCCTATGTAATGGAATGACTGCCCTCTCTGCTATCTTACGTGCTTGTGCTCTACGCCCCCTATACAACTGAATGAAGGCTCACCCTGATAACACAAAGCTCCCTATGGCTCCAAGGCCAACCGAGGACAATAAAATGCCTCGTCTTTCTTTATGCAATATCCTTGTCGGAAATGACATCAAATTTCCTCCGGAAGTGACGTCATTAGTCACGTGGTTTTGTGACGTCATTTCTAGTTTGGATGTGACGTTTTTGGTCAATAACCTAAACCAGAAGTCGGCCATCTTGCGACTTGTGAGCTCCGCCCCCTTTCCCACTACTGAAGACTCACTAGTTGTTGTTTGGGTTCGGACTGAACGGTCACAACTTCTGGACCCTACAATGGTCAGACAGAAGGCTAAATTCTGGCTGATTCCTAATATGTAATGCTATGTATGCAGTCCCCTAGCACAAAGCTTGAAACTAATCGTCTACTTCCTTAGCACCTTACATATTTTGGGGGTCTTGTCCTCAGGATTTGAATCCGACACTTAGGTGCTTCTGATTCTGTTAGAATTCTGAAATATAAGTGTTTTCCATGAAGTTGGGAAGGCAATTTGTGGAGTCCAGCCTGTAGCTGCGTTGTTGGATAAACCACGAAAGGCACAACATTTTATTTTGACGTGCCATAGTCTAGATAAAATTCCCCACTTTCTTTTCTGTTTTGGGCAACAGAAAATAAAGTAAAACAGTTGTAGTTGCGCTAGCTGACAGAGACCGACCAAAACCCTTGTTGTTAGGAAACTACAAAAATTGGGGGTGACTTAGGATCCAGCCTGCAGCTGCGTTGTAGGACAGTCTATGAAACCACTCTTTTTTTATATTGGTGCGCAGACCAGTATGACCTTAGAAACCCCGTTTGTTTCACAGAAATAAACATTAAAATTGGTAGCGACTTGTGAACCCAGCCAGTAGCTGCGTTGTTGGTAATTCAAAAGAAGCGTTTTTATTTTATTTTGTTAGGCCTAAAAAACCGGCAAAATAAAAATCACAGTTTTTCTTCGGAAAATAAAGTCACTATAATTATTATGGAGTTGAAGGATTGCAAAAGCCGTTTACTGCAAACATAATTGTAGAAGTTAAACAAGTGAAGGAGCACACTTTTTAATGTACGGGTTGAAAGTTGAGTTGCCAGTAGTGCCCTAACTAAGTACTCATTATTTACGGCTACACGAAACAAGTAAACTCATGAATTTTGGAGACTGTGATTTTAAGACAGTATTCGAGATTGAAGTTTAAGTAAAATTTGGAACAATTAAGTACCAAATTTGAAAAATTGACTTCGTGACCGAAAAAAAGAGGAAGTCGAATTTTTTTCCAAAATAATAGCGATTTTGTGTGTTAAGCATGGTGGACAAAAACGTTGCACCGAATCTACGGCCTTTAGAATCCAAACCTAGGAACTTGCGAAAAACGGCGTGGACTGAGGAATGTAGAAATGCACCCTTAGTGGAAGATTTGGGTGAGGATCTAAACGATTGTTGGGGGAAATGACGCTGATATTTACAGACTCGGAGTTTTCGAGTAGGGAAAAAAGTCCGTCACCACCAAGATTATATCGTGCAGATACAGACGATCAGTGTGGAAATGCGACTATTTTCACTGATTTTCGAAATTGGCAGGTGCCTGCCCCATGCCGAGTGACTTCCAGCAGAAGGTTTTTAAGCAGTTAGAAAGCTGTTTTCAACCGGAAAACCGGAATAGAGTGAATGTCACCACTTAGCCTGGTGATGTTTCACACACGACAAGAACGAACCGAGGCCATTACACTCTACGCCTGTCACAGCTCACAGACGTATAAATCGTGCTGTGAGACTAATGACAGTGCATGGAATCCTAGTCTGCACTATTCTGGAGTCAACAATGATCAAGTGGATAGACAGACGTGTGGTAACCGTGACAAATGGCGACAACCGGTGATGCGTGCACCGGATGTGGATACATTCAGGGATTATGAACTTGAACGTAGGCACAGAGTGTCACCATCTAGGAACAGAAAACCTGAACATAGAAATATGCAAAGCCGGACTGGCCCTAGGTACGCGGCCGGAGATTGTAACTGGCCACGTAGGGACGATTTTTTAGGCCAGGATTTAAGGCAAAATCAGTTTGCGGGATTGAGCATAAAATTGCCAAAAATCGCCATGCCTTCGTACAAATGTCATGGTGATGAAAAATCACCGTCTGAGTTTCTGGAAGCGCTGTACAAGTACAGCATTGCACTAAGCTTATCAGAAACTTACGTACTGAAAACAGTCGTTTTACTTGCTATGCAAGGTGAGGCGGAACGCTGGTACAGGGTGTTTGGTCTTTACTGGGACTGAGACACCTTTCAGTCGGACTTTAATTTGGAGTTTGAAAGCCCAAAATATGTCGAGGACATAAAAGAGAACTTGAAGAGAGGACTCAGGCTCCGGAGGAACCTTTTTCAAGTTATGTCCAGGCTGTGTGCGGGTGCGGGTATTTTGACAGGTTATGGCCAAACGCTTCTCAGGCCGAGAAAATAAGGCATATTCTGGGGAAAATGGGCCTGGACTATAGGCAACATCTTCAGGGCCATCAGTTTGTCTCCCTGCAAGAATTGGTGAGGGAAGGAGGTAAGGTTAGTCAGTTTCTGCTAACGCAGCGAAGTTACTGATCCCCACCCCCAACCCATCATTGTCTGTAGAGCCAAGCTTGGCATGGCACGGTTCCACCTCTTACAGTAAAGCTGTGCATGGAAGCCAGCTTTCAAGGAACGAAGCAGTGCTACGTGCGGATCAAACGACCAGCACAGGAAACACACCGGCATTCTGTGTTGAAGGTTGAACCTGTGTCATTTGCTCACTTGACCAGCAGGGGTACTGAGCCGGCAAATATCAGACGCAAAGCACTACGAGCAATGTAAAGACTGCACCAAAAGCAGCGAATGTACAGAAAGCAGCGACCAATTTCCCTTACGGCAGTTCCTTGCAAGTTAATGGAAACAATTATCCGCAAGCATATGATGCACCACATAACTCTCTATAATCTTATTAAAAATGACCAATTCGGTTTTTTACCGGGCCGCTCCTTGGTACTTCAATTGTTGCTTGCGCTGGACAAATGGACTAGTGCCCTTGATCTGGGTGTATCCACGGATGTGGTCTTATTCGACTTCCAAAAGGCTTTTGAGTCCGTGGTACATGAAAAGCTTTTTTATAAGTTATCTTACTACGGATTCGGAGGCAAACTCCTGAGCTGGATCCGGGCTTTTGTTTCACACCGTATACAACGTGTTGTTATTAGTGAGTGTAGGTCTTCCTCTGTCGATGTCATTAGTGGTGTCCCACAGGGATCAGTGCTTGGTCCACTCTTGTTTATTTTGTTGCTAAATGACCTTTCCTGCAATCCATATAATGCGGACCAAAAAAAATTTGCTGACGACCTTAAACTGCACTCTGAAATTGTGGATGTGCATGATTACCTATCACTAAATGTTGAGATCGAGTATGTCTCAAGCTGGGCATTAGGTTGGCAACTGCCGATCGCGCACAAAAAATGCATGAGTTTTCACATTGGAAATCAAAATAATTGTTTTACCTACACTCTTGAAAATGAAAAATTACCGAACGTGGACAAGATAAAAGATCTTGGTATTTGGTTCACAAATGGCTTAAAATCATCGATCCATTGTGCGCATATTGTCTCCTCTGCAAATCGCCGGCTGGCAATTGTCCAGCGCTGCTTCACCTCAGGAGATGTTCCTACAAAGGTATGGGCTTTCAAGGTCTATGTTCGACCCCTATTGGAATTTGCAAGTCCAGTGTGGTCCCCGTACCTACTTAAGGACGTTGATCTCATTGAGGCGGTACAACGCCGCTTTACTAAGCGCCTACCCGGTATGCAAAATCTTCCATACCATCAACGCTTAAAAATTTTAAAAATTGATTCTTTAGAACTTCGCCGGGTCAAGGCGGACCTTATTTTGGTATTCAAGGCTATCCATGGTCTTCTCGATGTTGACCTGCCGTTTTTTGACTTTTACCCTAGCCATAGGACACGCGGCCATAGTCTTAAATTGATTGCTCAAACGTCACGATTAAACTGTAGACGTCATTTCTTTGCTGTAAGGGTGGTCCCAGACTGGAATTCATTAAAAGAGAAAACTGTTACAGCTGGGTCTATTGATATTTTTAGGCGACTACTAAATTCTGAGGACCTTACACCATCCCTACTAAGACCTAACCACTACATTTCTTTTTAAATTTCCTAGTTGACACCTTGTAGATTGTTTTGTTTAAATGTTAGTTGACTATGTTTAAATGTTGGTTTTATGAGGCTGACTGTAAGTGAAACTTGTGATCCTTGTTAGACCTATTTGCATTGTCTATCTTGCAACAAATGTATTATTATATTATATTATATTATTATAAGCTGGTGTTGCAAAATACAGAGAACCAGAACAACCAAAAAAAGGAGAGGAAACCTTTTGGTGGGAGATGCTGGACGTGCCAAGAACAGGGCCACAGGTCCAATAGGTGCCCTAATAAACCAAAAAATGCAGAATAAGATCGTTAACACGGTTAAACCATGTTACGACCGGGAAAAGCGAGGATTGGAGAGCTATACGGCTGGACTGTAGAAAGTAGGTATAAAACATGTTTTTGCACCAAATATGCAACTGTTCAAAGGTGTTGAGGAAGAAACCAAACCAGGGACTGTACCTTTAATAAACATTAAAGTGGCAGGGAGTTCTTTTTGGCACTTATCGACACAGGTGCAAGTTCAAGTATCATTTCTGGTGCTACCACACATGCTTTGCAGGCAAAGGGCGTGAAGTGGCGCAGGGATTGCTGCGTAGCTTTTATCTTGGCCGCTGGTAATATCCAAGGTAGGGCTACGGTACCTTGGCCTGGGGGTTATACTGCTCAGCAGACTTTCTTAGGTCTAGAAAACACTGCAGATTGCGTTATTTTAGGACGAGATTTCTTGGGTGGCAGATGGCATGTCGGGCCAGAGGAACAAGAAACAATTCTTTTTGCAAAGGCTGACCAAACGAAAATTGGGCAACTTAAGCAATTGGAAGTGGAGGTAGATCAAGAGAGGAGTGCAAAAGATGACGCATTATTGGAAGAAAAATCCAACAAGCTCATTGCTCAAATGCACAATAAAATCAGCTAAGGAAATGTTTACACAAATTTAAACATGTGTTAACATCAAAACGACGCAGCACTCCACTCTACCAACATAAGATTGAAGTTGAACCTGGTACCAGGCCTGGTACCTGGGGGGGGGGGTGGCTGGATTCCATGCACCCTGACTCTTCCCTGCCCACTACCCAAGGGCGTCTATTTCCCCTCTCTTTTCTTCATGTTTATTTTTTTTTTGCAGTTACCAAAAAATAAAACGATAGACCACTTTACGGCTATTGTAATTTGGTCTGGGAGGTCGGGGTTGAGGGGTGGGGGAGGGTTTAGCGAGCGTTGTAAACATTCCAAGCTGATTCCGGAAGCTGAAACACTTTAAGACATTGAAATACCTGATTTGACTGAGGAAGGCATGCCTTCTGATAATGGTAACGATCGTTCTTGAAAAAAAATAGCTTTTATAAAAATTACCGCAACTACTGCTGTAAATTGCTAACATAGGCCATAAAGCCAATTAATGGGCCAGTTGGTTACCGTCCCATTGCCGCACCTTTCCCCTTCAACCCCCCCACCACTTTTTCCCTTCGACATTCAGCTGGTTAACAACGGCTTTATTTTAAAAAGTAGGGAAAATGAACGTACTTGGACTGCTCAGTTTTACGAAAATAATACAGGTTTTCTTACGAATAATAAAAAAAGAAACTTCTGCATTCTTTTGCTTTCTTAATTTACAAACAACCTTATTTCTAAAGTATTTTCATTACGGAAACGTTAACAGCTGCGAAACGCATCAGTATACGGGAATCTTGCAAGCTGCTCCTGTCTTGGCAAGATTAAACGATATTGCAATTTTAGAACGTAATTCGATTATCGCAAAGTGTTCCCACAGGATGGTGCATCTTGCTGCATCCGAGGCCACAGTAAGGAGTGCACCTTGCAGGCAGTCAGCAACAGGCTACCACTAAGCCATGACCTAAATATTCGATCATAAAATAAAGGGACCTAATAAGGTGACACACAGGTAACCAAGCTTTTTTATAGGTGTTCTATGGGAATTTTTGACTAATTTTTATCTCCTTAGTATGCCCTGGAAGTTTGTCGGTTTATTCTGCATATTAGTGTGCAGTTTAGCATAAATGTTGACACTGATTACAAGAGGCAAAAAAGTGATAATTTAATTTGCAAGCTTTTATACGTTCATACATAGCTGTGATTTATTTTTTTTGACTTGACAAATGCGAAAAGAGATCTGAAAAGCTATTTTTTTAATGTCAATTTAATATCCGTATTCGTTTCGCCCTTGTTATTTTTAATGTAACATTTTCACCGAATGTTGAAGAACACCAGACAGAGGAAAAATTAATTATAAATCACTGTTCGACAACCACAACAATTGGCACAGCGACGTCAAGGAACGCAAGTAAATGGCGATTTCTATGTGCCATTTGAAAATATCCATTACTTGTTTTTATTCTTCTTCTTGAATGCTGTGTTTACTCTAGAGAATTTAAGTGCCAGACGTGAAAGGGAGGCATCTTTTGCTATCTAGCACCCACTGTGGATGTTCTCGTTTACCTGTTCGTTTTGCCTAACGGTTTTTTTTTCTGGGGTACACTTCACTGCCACCTACACTGTGATCATCTCAAGCGAACGTCCTTTGCCACATCCTTACATGACACAGCCCTATTGTTGTGCGCCGCCTTCCTTTGGCCCCAGCTCACCGTGCCTTTCGACCGTCCTTCCATTGGCTCCCGTCGGCACGACCATCAACGCTTCTGCCGCTTTCTGCATCGACCAACTTTCCAATTGGACCCTTGCTTCCAATTCCAGCAAGACCCTCGACAACACGCAAGACCCTCTTAAAACCATCTTAAAACCTACAGTTGCGTCCTCTCGTTGCGAATTAGTATGGACCAAAGTCACCTCAAACTCCGGTACAAATTCACCCCTCTGAACTATTTTTCTAAAATGATAAAAAAGGTCACAGCTAACAAAAGAATATGTGTTTTATCAAAGAAATAATTTCACAACCTTGTAATAGGGCGACACAGGGAAAGGTTTGAAGACTACTTTTCTTACATTTGTCACTGAGTTTAAAATTTTTTTTTGCATCACTAAAGTGTGGTGTATTGTTGCTAATGCTAATAGGTATTTTTTTTAGCATCATTAGTGTTTGATATTGAGTCGACGAACAACGAATACGCTGCAGAGAATCTTTTTATTAGAATGAACCAAATTCATCACATGATGTCAAAGTCCCACCCTGTTACGGTGCTGACAGCGTAGTACAAGAATTTTAATTCCTTCGTGTCGTCCTCAGAATCTACGTGCAGCCAACGTTAGTGTGGCCATTCTACCACTACCAGCTTTCGAAAGATTGGAGCTCTTTCTTATACATTGACTTATAGCAATAACATTATGAACAAAACTAGAAAGAGGTTCATAGCAAGCCATTTTTCCTACAATCAAATAATTAAAAACAACCTAATTTTACGTTAAAAATAAACAGGCAAAATCTGAAAAAAAATTCATTGGATAGACACTTGCTGTAGGTTTCTACCATCTAAGTATTTTGTATGAAAATAGCATACTGATTTTTTTTTTATGCTGAAGCAACTCCCAAAACGCTTTCCTTATGCTGAAGCAATTCCCAAAACGCTTTCCTTATCTATGAAAGATATTACACCATGGGATAGAACAAAACATATTTCTGAATCCAACACAAACAGCAGTTTCCAAATCAGATTTCAAACTTTTTCATTTCAGTTAGGACAAAATACTGTATTGTTTTCTCGTGTGGGATGCTCACTGCTTACAATATTTATACTTGCATACTGCTTATTATATTTAGCCATCAAATTAGAAAAATTGAAAGGGGGAATTCAAGCTGGAATAGACATATAACGCTGAGGAAAAGAGGGTAACCGATGATGCATTTAGTATGAGGTATAAAGCAAAGCCAGCCGGTGGGAAAGATTGTTGGTTGCCTGATACTGCAACGATCTTATCAATAAATAACCATTTTACCGATTTTATGGTGCAGTTAGCACTTGACTGTTGAATTTTCATGTTAAAATTTTTGCTAGGTTAGTTTTTATTGCCTCAACAAACAGTTTCACGAAATCAAACAAGACACTGCAATAATCTACTGTGGAGTGCATTAAACCAAAACCCATTTCTTTGAAGACGCTAATCAAATTAAAAGAAATTGTATGCGTACGTCAACAATCTTCAAGGAGACGAACGTGACTTGAGACATTGGCGCTATTTTCATGTTGTTAATGTAGTCGAATGGAACAAGTGCAATATCATCTGCGGATCGCATTGCATTAAACTGAAAAAAAAATATTTCGTAAACAATAAAACCGAACACAATCCGACATTTTCTCTTTCATGCTCAAAGGTATTTAAAATTCAAATCTGAAACTTGGTCGCCTACCGTCAGTTCAGTTTGACCCACCGGACGTGGTAGTTCAACAGATAATGCGGATTTTCTAACTCTGAATGGTTGCAAGCCTTCTGAAATAATAACAAAAATTCAGAGACAGACAAAAAAGTAACCTTCTAATAGAAATACAATTTTTACCTCCTGCTTATCTTTTGTTCGGAGACTGTCTTAAATTCCTTAGTATACCTGTGCAGGCAAAGCATTAGCACTATAGGCAGAAAGCCAAACAGCTTAGGTTTGTCGAGTTCACTCTGTAGGTTCCATATTTGTGTTTAGTTTAGAATCCACCAAGAGTGTTGACGTTATATGTATCACATTGACATTTGCCAAATGGTAAGATGGTTAGGGAGATGGTGGGGAAACTGCTCACGTTCATTAAAGTTCATTAACTGAAATATTTATTTCTTCGGATTTGTTGCGCTCTGGTGCTGCAAAATAATAAACTACCAGAGAAATAAATAGGTTTGAGATGGAACGTGTTTCTATGTATTTGTCTTCGCCCCCCCCC
>JAHWFP010096283.1:13139-26352 GCA_023313725.1 Lithobius niger
GATATTTGCGATATATCAATTAGCTTACATATCAAGTTTTTAATGCACGTCACGGTATTTTTTTTAACCAGATAGGTGTGTATTTTCATAGAAAAGACTACACTAAAAATGTTAGTACTAATAATAATTAGGCCCTAGTCAATGTAGCCTATTATTAGCTTGACTAAACTCGTTTAAGGAAGCGATCTTAGAGCACATTTAAGTTTTTGTTTTAACATAAACAAAGTTTTATTTATTTATTTCCAGTCTACTGATATATAGTGTCCACAGCCTATCTTGAGTTCTCCGCAGAACGAACACAGATAATCGATTGTACGTTTTCCGTAGCAGAGTGCCTTGTTGATATAAAAGATGGTTACAAAAACAATGGCGGCCATCAATTAAAGCCACACCCCCCCCCCCCCCTCCAGGAAGACGTAGCCACTCACAAAATACTTGCAGGACTCAAGATACGCCGCTCACACAATAAATGATTTTTTTTTTGCTTGAAAATCTTTTTTTTGAAAATGGTTTAAACATAATATAAAATGTACTGTTGTAAGTTTATTAAGCAAACTTATATTAGCAATTTTTTTAATTTATGTAGTGACTTGGGGGTGATAAGTATATCTGACATATTATACGAATGGATAAATATCGCGGATATGTCATGATAATACCAGAGATACAATTCTAGACACCCTAGACCTGAACCATACGACTTTTGGTCAATCCGAAAGAACCAATCCAATACCTTACTCATTTTGTCGATACCGATCGAACGTCCCACCGAACTCAGATACCAGTCCGATTCAGTCCCACTATTAATTTACACGCAAACTGCAGTAAACCATTAGCTTAGGAAGGAAGTGCGGCAGCATGAGATAACAGAACGGTAAAAAAAAAACACCATAAGGAAAGAAAAAACCTGCAATTAACGCAAAACCAAAGTTGACGGAAGAGTTATAAACTGTAGGCGTTTAAACTGAATCTTAAACCACTGCAGTACAACTACCACTTCGGGGAAGCATAAATTTAAGGGGAAGCAACGACAAAAACAAATAAACACAGAAGCAACACACTTATTAAAAGGGACCGACCATTACGTATCGTTGGTTGGAAGAGGAAATGTTGAATTCAAGGCTTCTTAAGGGGAACCAGATTTTTTAAGCACTGTCAAGAGGGGGTTGATCGGTAAAAAATACAATTCTGGGTCTGACAAATGGACCTTAAGGAAATCAAGACTTTTGAAATCGTCTCGGCTTCTAGGGGGCAAATTGCCTCGGCACACCCCCCCCCCCTCCGAGCCACCCTTTCGCAATGTTTAACTTACGTAAATCTTCACTTCTAAAATAATCTGGGATACAAACAAGACCACATATTTGCAAATATATATATTTTTTAAATTAATTTTGACGATCCTTATGTCAGCCGACGCAATTAATGCTTGTATGGCTGAACCGGCTCAATTTTTACCATTACCAGATTTTTTTTTAGAGAATAACAATCTGGTAAAGGGAGGTGCCACCAGCCCGGGATTCGAACCGGGAAACCTCCAATCATCGTCGGGGTCGAAAGATTGTCCAGAATTAGCCAGAATACATCACATAGCCGCTGAAGGAGCATGGTAGCCTCTCACGCTAACCTGGCCGGCAGTCCTGGCGGGGACTTTGCCAATATGTTAAACCAGTCTTTCCTTTCTACACCTGGGAAAATGTATTAGCCTGGAAGGTAACGTAAGTTGGTTATGCCTAACGAATACTATTCACAGGCAACCTGAGTAGTCATAAGAAAGGAAACGATGATTTTGGGGTGAATGGGTGGAGTCAGATTATTTCCTGTCCTTAAGTGGGGGGGGGGAGGCTGTCAACAGTTTTTGAGGACCTTGGGTGTCATACAAAATCGTGGGTAGCATTTTCATATTTATT
Organism: Lithobius niger; assembly: GCA_023313725.1. Lineage (NCBI taxonomy): Eukaryota > Metazoa > Arthropoda > Chilopoda > Lithobiomorpha > Lithobiidae > Lithobius > Lithobius niger. The sequence goes on from JAHWFP010096283.1 coordinate 15,047, forward strand.
AAACCAATCCCTACACCCCCCCCCCCCCATGTCAAGCGTGCAAAACCGACTTAACAATGGTCCTGAAGTGGGGCAAAATCGCAAACAAAATTTGGGATAAACAGGACGGAAAGCCAAATGGGCTCGAGAAGGGTTAAACAAATGCGGATGCAAACCTGTATCCGTTGCCTTTTGGACTTAAATGTCAGACTGCCTGAGCGGAGAATTGAACCCACGACCTTTGAAACCAATATCACGGCCCTACCACTGAGCCATACTGACTAACGGCCAACCTATACCGCTGACTGTTAAAAATGCTGCCTATGGACGCTTCCTTTTGGCCGTGTCAGTATGGCTCAACGGCAAGACCTCGGCATTTGGTTTCAACGGTCGTGGGTTCGATTCCCCGCTCTGGCAGTCTGACATTTAAGTCCAAAGGGCAACGTAAATAGGTTTACACCCGTATTTATTTATACAATTTGGGGAAATTCTATCGTAAAATTTAAGGGTGGTAGCCCAGTTGAAGCTAGTTATCACATTGTGCTCCAAAGCACAACATCGGTATCGGCTATTATCTATGCCGATATCGTTCAGCCCCTACGGAAGGTTTAGGCTCGAGTACGAATCCTTGCTTTGGAAGCAGCGCACAATAGGTAGACTAATTGCTTAATTGCACTACCCTAGTCGGGTTTTGCATGGCGGGTGGTGCGTGCACGTTACGCACAGGCGATTGAGAGAGATCGTGAAAAAATCGCTTGAAGAAAGAAAGAAAAGGAGCAGCTAACCGTCTGGTTCAAGGACGTCCGCGTGGAGATGGTGTGGGTGGCAAATGGGACGAACAGACCGAATGACTCACGTTACGACGCATTTGCCGTTGGAAAAAACCAACGCGCTACTCTAAATTTGAATTTTTTTTAATACCGGTTCGTCGCCTAGCAAGCCGTCGTTTAGCCCAATAAGAAATGCCTGTGCATAGACTGGGTGTAAAGCCCGCATCAAGAGCATAGAAAGAAAAGAGTAAAGACTAGTATTGGAATGTTTAAGACTCTGTTTTACGGCGTGACGGACTTCAGCGCTCAACTTGACCATCTTTTGAACTACGTAATGCACCGAATTTCAAGGGGTTTTTAAATATACTTGTAGCCCCTCATAATGGTGGCTCAGCCGGCACACGCATTGGCGTATAGACCAGACGACAGGTGGGTTGACAGCAGTCAGAAAGACAAAGCTACGGTTTTAGGGGTGTTTGCGTCAAGCGCTACAATTTAGGCCGACGTTCCCCATCCTACGAAGCAGTCCATATCAAGCGCCACGGCTCTCCGCTCTGACGTGCGTATGACGCCACTGGACTAGTCCAATCATACAGCTAAACAGCCACTGTTCTCGTTCGTCAGTGGCCCACTAACGGTGACGTCACAGCAGATAGCCATGGCGCGTATTATAATGAGGGGTTCTCAAACTATGGCCCCCGGATGAGGGTGAAGCGGTTGATGCTTTTTGTGTTCCTCGAGTTCGGAATGCGAATTCTGGCCGTGATCCGACCACTTTTCCTTTTTCCTGCGTTAGCAACGCTGGTGATACGGCCTGTGAAGTACTTCTGTCCAGCAGGCGACACGCTTTATTTTCATTTCATAAATAATAAAGCAGTTTGTCGCCGAAACAAAAGATCGGGCAAGGATACCGGGGTTCGTTGTCTACCAGCTTAAAAAGGGGCAGCATTTAAGATATGCGTAAAAAAAAATTTTTATAAATAAAAAAGGAAATGCAAAGGCGGCAAGGTGAAAACTAATGCAAAATAAAAAATAAATGAAATGTAAAAAGCTTGTGTAAAGGTAAAAAAAAATGCATGGCCAATGGAAAGGTGGGATAGCACTTGAAGTGGCTTACCACCAAGAATCCAAGATTAGACTGCCAGGGACACAAAGGTCCCTCATGGTATCGCCAGTCAATTGGAAAAGAAGGAGATGAATTTGGGTGGATGGAATTACTTTGGATGGATTCAGACATTTCACACAAAAAATGGATCCAATAGCACTTTAATCTACCCACAAACTGCAATGTTGCCTGATAAAGACGAATGAATCTGGATTCATCTAACATCTAGAGTGTGACGACATGGCCCCACGAGATAACCATGGGGACAGCCCGTCACTACAGAAGCGTCTCCTAAAGATTCTCTAAGATACCTTAGGGGTAGTGACTAACTGCAGTCGTTATTGCGCACGCGCAGGCTGTAAACTGCCCAATGTCTTCCTTACTAATCGCTATGAAAGTAGATGTAAGAAAGATATTGGGAAAGATGCTCCACACGAATATTGGCATGGAGATCCGAAGAAACCATGAAAAGGAGTTCAAAAGCGGCATCAGGAAATCGACCAAGTCTGGTTCACTGATCCTCAGGCGTGATAGGATGGTGAGGTTGGGCCAAATCTGTGTTGGCTCAGTCACTTACAACCGCAACCATATTACAAGAGAGGATATCCGTCGAAAATTATCAAGAACTGCTAGTTTTTGTACCGACTTTTGGAATTGAGTAATTTTTTTTGTAAAATCAAAATGTATTCAGTTTGCTTATCCTTTTGAAGGTGTTACGGTACTATATTTGCCTTTCCCTGAAATACGTCGAGGTTACTTTTGCGTCTTGCGCTATAATCCCTTTCTCTGAATGTCTCGGAGGGAGGAGCGTGGGTCAGCATAACGCGTTGATTCGTTCTGGGGCCGACGACCATACTCACCCACGGTTCCCGTTAGAACTAGACTACAGAAAATCCGGCCTGTCAAAGGTAAGGCTAATTTTGGAAACTTTGGGGACCCCAGGGTATAATAAATGGATTTTTTTTTACATTAATTATGATGCTTGATATTTAATTTTTGTTAAACCAACAGCAAGTGCTACAATTAAAACAAAACCAAAAACCGTGCATCGGCTTATATTGTAAACTCTCAGGTTACCCATATAGTCTGTTGCGTGCCTTTACGCACTGTTTTGGTTTGTTTTCTAATCGATAAGATGTTTTTAAAACAAGGGATAAGCGGGGATGTGTGGGCCTAACAAACGACCCGACAAGATGACACGCTTGTCCTAATAGTCTAACGGACCAACCAGCAACAGATGAATTTCAGACGCGACAACCCGAATGAAAAGACAGAAAAAATAGTGAAAAAAATAACGGGGACAAAAAAAATAAAGAAGAAAAAAAAAGCGAATCTAAATCTCAGCTTTTCGCGTGCATTCGGCTGCGTGAAGACGTGCCAAGACGCTCCCGTAAGCCACCCTAGTGACTGAGTCAGCGTAGTTATATGGAGCAATCTACAAACTGGCTTAGGAATACGGACCAACACGGAAGGGTTTTTTTTCTTTTAACCTCCAAAGCCGGTTCTGAAAGAACACTTTGCAAGGCCATGTCCAGTACAAATTTACGTGACACTATTTATAATTTGGCAGTTGGTTTGTCAGTAATCAAAACATATTGATCAGCACTAGACAAATAATTAAACAGGGTTCAGACAATTTTTTAATTCTCAATTTCCCTGACATTTCCAGGTTTTCCAGGTACATCCAATGACAATTTCCAGGTGTTTACAAGATGTTTGGTTAGGAAAACAGGCAGTAGCTCATGTTTTTATTAACGTTTGTACGAAAATAATCCAACATCCCAGAAAATAGCTGGTTAGAGACACACACACATTTTCATCATAGATATTGGTACTATTGTTAAGATTTGATTTATTGAAAATATACCTAAAATACTTGAACATTTAAAGCACAAATTGAAATATTTGTTACTAGCCTAGGATTTTTTTCCTGATTTGCTAATTTAATGGAACTTACAGATCAAACAAAGGCATTTTTTTTCAAATTTCCCTGTCTTTTTCCTGGGATTTTGGCTGCATTTTCATTTTCCTTGAGATTTCCCTGGGATTTTGGCTGTATTTTCATTTTCCCTGAGATTTCCCTGGGATTTTGGCTGTATTTTCTTTTTCCCTGAAATTTCCCTGGGATTTTGGCTGTATTTTCATTTTCCCTGAGATTTCCAGGTTTTGTCTGAACCCCGTTAAATAGTTGAGTTCTAATTACTCAGCAATGTGACTATAGTGTACAAGTAATGAACACCAAACATACTACAAATGCGTGAAATTGACCTTGCAAACAGCCAATTTTTAAGACTGCTCCACCGAAATCTTTATTTATAAGCGAGCCCGCACGGTAAATCGCAGATCCGGCCAACTGGCTTACGTTGGTAGTGGTACAAAGAAACGAAAGCAAAGAGAAAGCGAACGCAACCAATTAAAAAAAGAAACTTGTAAAAAATAAAATTACTTGTAACGAAGTAAAAAAGAATGTAAATCATGGTGACTAGAAAAGGAGTAGATAGTCTACGCTGAATTGGGTATATACGCCTTAGGGCGGGTTTACGCAAAGACTCGCCTTTGCATTCTCGCAGCTAGAACTCAATCGCGATGGCAAAGGTAACATTGCCATGGTAACAACACTAAATGGATTAGCTAAATCCGACATCGTTTGAGTAAATACTTGCGGTCTTATAATCCGTGCCAATAATAAAAATTATTCCTCATGACGAAACAATTTTCCCAAACGCTTCTGAACTGACGTTATTTGCTGTTTTCGTTGCGAGGCGGCAGACATAAAACCGCCGCCATGTTGGAATTTGAGGCGATTTCTAGCTTCTAGCTGCGAGAATGCAAAAGCGAGTGGTTGCGTAAAAGTGCCCTTATTGTTCTTATTTTGCAAATTTTTTTTGGTTTACGTAGACGTCGAGTTCCGTGCCTCCGTACTACTATACTCAGGATTATTAGTTACTAATAGTGCACAGCTGAACTAATAACACTTGAAACCATGGTAGAAGCCTACAGTGATTGATTGATTTACGTAGAAGGCCTTTATCGTCAAACTTGAAGGCCTTTTTAGCTACATTACGCACAGCTAAAAAATATCTCTACCGTTTCACAGAAATGAACTCAAAACCCCGTTTTCTCATTATAAACAAATCCAGCCTACCCTCGCATGACAAACGCAACGACTACAAACGCTCGACACCGAATTCAAATGAGTCGCCATGGCAACTCGCTCCCACAACGATGCACGCGCAGCGTAGCCTATAGCAACAAGACATCCAACAACTCGTAGGCCACAAATCAGAAAAGAAAATAATTAGTTATATTAAAAAAAAATGAAAAGACAAAAGAAAGAAGGCGGATTCAAAAATTAGTAAATTAAGTACCTTATTAAGAAACCTATCACTCTCACTCCAGGGTTCAACAATAGTTTCCTTTACAAAGCGATTTTGTAAACGTTAACATTATCACTACAAGGTTGTTAAGGATACTAGACGGGCGCGTTTACGCATTGCACTCTCCTTTGCATTCTCGCGGCTAGACGCTAGAAATCATCCGAAATTCCAACATGCCGTCCGTTTTAGCTCTGCTGGCTCGTAACAAAAATAGTCAGTAATGTGAGTTAAGAAGCGACTAGGAAAATAGTTTCGCCAGGAGGAATTCTATATCGTAATGTCACAAATTGTACGACTGCAAGCATTTTCTCAAACGATGTCGGATTTAGCTAATCCAGGTAGCGTTGTTACGAAGGCAACAATACCTTTGCCATCGCGATCAAATTCTAGCTGCGAGAATGTAAAGCTAGTCGTTGCATAAACGCGCCCTAAAGGCGTATTTATACAACGACTCGCCTTTGAATTCTCGCAGCTAGAAGCTAGAAATCATCGGAAATTCCAACATGTAGTCGGTTTTAGTTCTGCCAGCTCGCAACGAAAACAGTCAATAATGTCAGAAGCGACTGGGAAAATTGCTTATCAGTTGTCAGGATGAATTCATTATTTTATTTTCGCGTATTGTAAGACATCGAGCAATTACTCAACGATCACAGATTTTGCTAATCCAAATAGCGTTCGCCTTGGGCATCATGATTAAATTCTAGTTGCGAGAATGCAAAGGCGAATTGTTGCGTAAGCGCGCCCTCAGGGCGGGTTTTATGTAACGACAATTTCTAGCTCACTAGCGTTTACTTGGTTAATACTAAATCTGTTGGCTGCTCCTCGCCGTTATACCGGAACATGCGCCTCTCGAGTTGTCTATACGTAGTAACCGTGGCAACGACGTGGACACAGATCTTCTCCTCGTGCATAGCGAAACGAAGTACGATGCTTACGGCATGACAGCGTCGATTTAGGACTGCAGTACAAACGGCGGACAGTTTTCTAAATACCAGCATTCGACGGTTTGTTTACGATTCGATGCATTCGATAAACACGAAATGAACGTTGGATTTCGAATTCTCGCTGCGAGCAGTTTAGTTTAATCTCCCGTCGTTTGATCAGTGCCAGTAGCTCTTCTTTGTACGAGAATAGCTCACTTTGGAAATACCGTGAAATTACTGACAACAATGTAGCAGCAATGTTTAAAATTTCTGTTGCACTTTGTTCTTTATCCTTGTCGTATATTTCTTTTCATTCGTTATATTTGCCGTATTCATTTAGTGGCAACTGAAAACTAATCGTAAATAAATAACGGCTGACTAGCAAATAGCGTTCGGCGAGCGAGAAGGTCTCGTTAATAAATGCGCCCTTACAATAATAATTCACTAGTTCTTTTACCCAACGAAATTAACAGCATGCTTCCATAGAATCGCCCATCTGGACTTTACATAAAAATCAGCCACTCAATATTCATTTTATTTATTCTTTCATCCTTCCTTACCTGTAAACTGTGAGCAATCTGGCGAATAAAATAAAGATCCAAATCCTGGATCACTTCCAACTTTGGGGAGGAGGGCGGGGGAGGACTGCTGCGTCCCAGAGACGAGTACAAAGGGCCGAAACAAGAGTTCATGATGGTGTCGGCGCGTTTCAATGGGGCACAATGCCTTTGTTATTTGATTCGAGGTGCGAACACGCTGGATTTGACTAGAACGGCTGCTAAATTAAATTTGACACGAAAACGGACAGGATTGCACGCCAATAACGTGCGCTTAAGACGAATATTAAACACTACACACACACACACACAGCCAATAGTTTACGGTGCTCAAATGAGAGCGGCGAAATCTGCAATTCAATTCGAATAAGACTCACATAAAACGACTGTTACGCATTATTTTGGTCTACGAGCCTCCAAATCGGTCCAAATCTCTCAATACGACAATAACACTCATTCAGAAACATATTGAGGAAACACGATACGTCGAAGAACAGCCGGTGTGAAGCAATAATATCAAAATCGTTATTTTCCTTCCTTGTTGTTGCGGGTTCAGAAGCTTTGATAACACGTATCGTTGGTTCACGTTTACGCTGAATGTTAACTCGACAGCCAACACAAAACGAACAGAAGCCCTCTTTTCAAAGCGCAATTTCTTAAAACTGGTACCTGAACCCGACACTCGATGCAGACGAATTCACCACATTCGGGCACACAGTCTCAAACGAATTCTTCAAAAATCAGGCGCTCAACGCAAGCCGAATTCTTCAAGATTCAGACTAAACGAAGCAAGACGAATCCTGCAAAATTAGTCACCGTCGTCGATCGTTCCTTCATCACGACTCAGACGACAACATTCCAACGAGACCAAAGGGGCGACACCTCCGCAACGATATCCCCCAGGAGCGGCACATCATCACAACACCACTATTGTTCTCCACATTCACACAAAAAACGTGGCCAAAAAAAACCGATCCAAATAACGAAATCCAACCAAGAGCTGATCGGCCACAACACACACAGAGCTGCTGCTCACCCAAATAAACACAATGAGCAAATCACTCACAAAACTCACGCTTTCGTCACAAACTCATTCACGATTTCTGAAGAGTTAATCCGGATTTCCGACGTTACGCCAAAATAGCCTCAATAAAACGAGAAAAAAGTCGCACACAGATCAAAAACAACAGCCTTCGCTTTTGAGGTTGCGCGCAACCGCTCCGTCCTGCTCGCCCGTCGTTGATTTGTACACACGAGCTCGCAAACGCACGTGGCTTGCTTCCAACATCCCTTATGGAAAACGAGAGGAAGCTGGAAGAGGGAGGGGTGGCGGGGGGAGTGCAGGAGGCTGTCAGCTGGTTGGCCGTGATCCGATCTGCGCCCAGCCCACGCGTGCCGTGCATCATGGGAAGAGCATCCGAAAGACCCGGGGCTCAAGACGCTCGTATAACGGCAGGGTGCACTTTAAACAAAACAAACACCAAAAAAATTTAATCCATCGGAAAACGTGTAGGTTCGTACTCGATGAAACTACAAACTAGGGATGAAAATAAGGATTGCCACATGACATTTTGGAAAAAGACCAAAAAATAAAGGCGGTTGGCGCAGGGGTTTCTGGGGATTCCCCTACCCAGCTATTTTGTAAAATTAGGAAGACATCATCAATTAATTTGTGTTTGTTTACGTTTACGTTAAGTATTCATCCCCTGGCTGGTGAGAAACCACAATGACATCAAATTAATGGCAAACAATAATAATTTTCGGCTCAAATATTTACAGTGTTTGTCACTAAAAAATAGTTGAAAATGAGTTAAAAACGGTCACGGCGGAGCAGCAATGAGCTGCCACATCACGTAACTTCGTTTAACTTATTTGTCATCTGTTTTTAGTGACCAAAGCTGTAAGTATTTTAGCCGAAAATTAGTATATTGGTTTACCATTTGATGTCTTTGTGGTTTCTCACCTGTCTGGGGGTAAATACTTAACGTGAAAGGAAGTAAAAAAATAAATAAAAAATAAAAAAAAACCCACTAATATTTTATAAAATTTGGCAAGTTTAACACTAACAACGATTGTTTACGAGCCCACACTAGGATGAAAATGTTCGTCTATTTATCATTTCAGGATGACTTGAATTAAGATAACAAATGAAAAATTTAACAAATGAAAAATTCTGCCTGCACCCCTACATGGAGAATTTTTTGAAGGGCGGTTCCACCAAATTAATTGTGCCCCTTCTCCCTCTAGCAACGGGGTCTGGGGGAGCACTGATAGCTCCCCGCAGCGAAGCTAATGCATTTTAGACTATTTCAGGCCTTGGTGAGTACTCCATACACTTGACAATTCAAATAAACAAATACAAAAAAAAGGCGCCTCCTCAGAAACCAGAAGGTGATTGTTCCGTGCAACTCGGAAAACCTCCAGGATGCACCACTGCGTGATTTCATAAAAACAATTTGAAAAATCGATGAAAAAAACATCGAAAAACATCGAAACATCGAAAAACATCGAAAAAAATCAAAAAGGCTTCAAAGAAACTCGGTAAAAAGGCATTTTCGTCGGTTAATGCCATCAAGTTTTTGCCATAGAAAGTAGTCATACCAGAGCGAAAATGGCTGCCACCAAGTTTTCCGTCCCAACCCAATCTTAACTGACACCTCGGTGTTGTCAGTTGAGTAATCACGATTCGGACCGCAAACTTGGTGGCAGCCATTTTGGCTCTGATATTACTACTTAATATGGCAAAAATTTGATGGCATTATCCGACGAAAATGCTTTTTTTGCCAGGTTTTTTTGAAGCCTTTTTGATTTTTTGATTTAAAGGGTGTTTACCCTTATGGGGTTTTGGTATGATTATAACTTCAAACGCGGACAAAAAACTTGATGGGAATCTAAAGTTTTGTTTTAAAGAGACTTTCATAAGTTATTTCCGTGATGACGCTCAAATCCCAAAATATACAAATAAATACTTTTCAGTATTTGCGAATTTTCGACTGGCAGATTGACAGGAAGTAGTTGGGCTGCTTTTGTTCTTTCTTTATCAGGGTCTCCTCGTGTGATTCTTCCATTTACTGCAGCCACGTCACCATTCAAATCCGGCGGTCGTCGTAGCCTGCTGTACTTGGAGAGTGGTGCTATGTCGCTCGCTTTTCGTGCTTATCTTGTTTTTCTTGTACTTCGTGCCATGTGTGCGTGAGTTTGGTGAGAAAATGCATTAAATGATCAGGAATTTAATGGCAGGGTTTTGAGGGCCCTAGCAAATTCAGAGTAACATGGTGAGTTTTTTCACCAAGACTGCATTTACTTTAAAGTTGCTTCCGTGTTGTATTTCCCGAGTTTCACTGTGTTAGGCAAACGCATACAGAATGTTTCGAATGCATTTAGGTTTTCTTTTTTCTCCCTATGTCATGCTATAAGGCTTCACAATTGCACAACTATAGAGCAGTGACATTTGCGCCATATTGGCTCCAAGTACGGGTTTTGGAGGGCATAACTACAAGGTGCACTACATAAAAATGGAGGGAAAACAACGGAAGAGCGGATTTCTTAGGCTTAAAATAACGTTATTTTCTCTAACAACAAAAACCGCACGTTTTAGGTCTAAGGAATCACTCTTAGCAGCATCGGCTTCAGTATGACGCCCTTCTGTTTCTCTCCGCAGTGCCCCTTGCAGCTAACCCATTAAGGCTCCAGCCTAGAGTTAAATACAATAATACTACGTCGTGTCACTGTTCGCGCCAATACGATTCCGGCGTAGGACACGAGAAGCGTCGAAAATAAACAACTTCCGTACCGGTTAAGTCAGGTAAGTTCAGTTGCCTTCCCTCGAATTTAATCGAGCAGAGTGCGAATTTTCTGCGAAGACACCTGAAATCTCTTTTGAGTCATCTCTGGCTGCCATCTTTGTCACCACATCATCACCATACCTCTCGTGTTTTACTTTAGTCCTTAGCGGCCATCAATGTAATTTGCTTGGCCAATTCCCGAACAGACCTCGATGAAATGAAATGGGCCACTCATGTCGGCCATTTTGTCTACCTCTGTAATATTGCTAAACGTCGGGCCAGATAGTTTATAGGCCCATGGGACAGGCAATTGAATTCGTTTGACGTTTCAACAAATTCCCGTCGTAGCGTCCAGGGACTGCAGAGAAAGTTAGTTTTCGACCACCTAAATAAACAAAACAAAAATTCGCGTGTCTTTGTGTGGACAGGAATCAGCACCCGGGCGAGCACCGGGCCTTTCGTAACATGTCGGCACTTGTTATTTACCTTTGCCTAGTACCGGTGCACCTTGCACATACCCTTATGTTTCAACGGCAGGAGAGCTGTGTGTGAAAGAGACGGAGAGCCATGTTCACACAAACCCGCACGACACGGCTGTATCGTTGAATGAGGCACAATGAACTCAAAACATGTTCATCACAGTAGGAGGTGTGATTCCAGCCACAATATCGACAAAGTAGAATGAATGTTGCGATTGAAGTGTGCGCTTCATAACGTAGAGTTATTCAGGTGAACAACAAGAAAGAAAAAAAATACAAAAAGAGGGGGAAAAAAAGAACGCTACCATTTCTTTCAAGCCGCTTTAGGCCT